>QTSX02001742.1:0-64934 GCA_014839935.2 Entomophthora muscae | reverse complement strand
ATTAGTGTCAACTTACCATATAATTAAATACATTATTAGTGGGCCATGAAGTTTTTGCCAAGGAATATTGCGCCACACCACCATCACCTTAAATAACAAGCGTCACAGTGCCAGGATTAATTATTCTTGGCACCAGAGGGCCGCTCTATATTACATCAAGCGCCGGGATGCCAGTACAATTAATTACAAGTGCCAGAGCGCCGTAATAATTAACATTGGGCGCCAAGGTGCCAGCTTTGAGAGAAAATAACACCAAGACACCAGGGTTGATTCAAATGGCCTATTTGACTCCTTGTTAGAACTAGTTATGGAAGTGATTGCATATCTTAAAAAGGATCACTGATTAATGTGCTAGCAGAGGGTGTACTTGTGCTAGGCATTGCGGGATTGCGCCCTAAAATAGAAGGTTGTCCCTTTTCCTGCCAACCTAATCAAGACCCTACAGTGCACTGGAATGTCCTAGAAGACATTGCCAGTGAATGGTGATTAGTAATATGAGAATACCCCTATATAAGGTGTTGGCAGTAAACGCCAAGGGGCAGAATTTTACCTACTTGTATAGGACCCAATAAAATTAACTATTACAATCCAATTTGGCTAATGTCTTCAGAATCTTCACATTTGAAGGCACATAGTGAGTGTGTGCCCATGCCTCTTAATTCTTCTGTTGAATCTGCCAGTGTACACCAATGTTCAACAAGTGGTGCTCACTACAGGGGCACCACACACTTCAACCAACCCTTGTCCTCCAAGTCTGACGCGCCTCCTTCTATCCCCAAAGACCTAACTGGATTTGGGGAACGTTACTCGGTAATGGAAACCAGCAACGTCAAGAGAGACCAGCTTTTCTGTCAGCAAGAGGATGTGATCAACGTAGAAGACCTATCCGGTCTTCCTTCCTGCCAGTACACTGAAGTTCCAGTGGTACCGCTGACACGCCTTACCCTGGTCAATTGCAAAGAACTGGCATTGATGACCTCTGGGCTTTTCCTTGGGTATCAGCTTAGCCAGGAGCCCGCCAATACCCAGTTGTCTCTCTTCCACCAACATCCCAAGGCTCAACACCTCATGACAATATTTTGTAGTTATCTGGCAACTGATGAAGGGAACCTCAAATGTTTCCCTACCCTCAAGAGTGCAACCAACTATCTGCAAGGCTTTGTCCACCCCACGTTACATCAGCTACTGGGAGTTCAAGCCTGACATCACTTGGAGCTTTGAGACCTGGTTACATATGCAGAGCGCCAACACCATTACCAGGAATGGCTAGTACAACAATTGAACTCCAGGTTTGAGGAAATTTGAGCTTACACTCAAGCCAACAAGGAAAATCAAGCCACTCTGGCCCACCAGCTAGAGGACCTCACCCATCAGTTAAATAGTTGCTTGGTCCATGTAATAGAGTTGACTCTGAAAAATTTCAGGTTGGGGCCTGCCTAGGCCTGGGACGTTACCCGCCACGCCATAGCCATCAAACAATATGTAGCAGGGTCCCATATAACCAAGAGCAACATGGATGACCTTCTTTCCAAGCATGACACATCCCTGGAGCAACAAGGTAGTTGTCTGCGTGACCTGAACAAGAAGGTTGCCAACAATACAGACAATATCAATGAGGTACAAGGCCTTGCCTGGCAGGAGAATGAGGAGTCCAGCAATATTGCTAATGCTGCCAAGGCCAAGGTTCTGGCACTTCAAGACAACTTCATACAATATGACAACCATATCAAGGAAATCATTTGAGAAGAGGTCTCTCAGCTACGCCAGGAATTTTCATCCCAATTTGCCAAGGACTCAACCACTGAGGGTCACGGCCGCTCTGAACTTAACCAAGTACAGCAATAAGTAGATGATATTGCAGCCACAAATAATGAGATGTTTTGGAAATGAAGCAGGTATGTGATGAAGGAAAGCAGAGTATTGTCTCCCTCAAGGTCAAGCTTGAGGAATTACGAGCTGAACTGAGGGGACATGACAAGCGCTCTGCCTCCCAGTGTGCTGCCATAGAAGACTTCCGCAAAGGAATGGTCCAGTATGCCAGGCTGATTGAGCGCCTTTGTTCTTCCCTCCAAAATGCAGAAATAGAAATAGCAGATACTTGGGCTGAGTTGATGGACACCAGATTCCGCTGCACTGGCCAAGATTTGGGAGAACCTGGCCTTTCTGCCATGCTTTCTGGAGAAAGCGCCACACTACAGCCCACCACCAGTTCAGTATACAACAAAAGGGCTACCTCATCCTCTTCAGGCCGCCAAAGCCTCCCACAAGTCTTTGCTGTCCCTCCCACTCCTGTTGAACCCCACAAGCCCCCAGGGAGACTGGCCTGGCCGGGAGCTCTTGTATCAACTTCTTCAAGCAAAGCTGCCTCAAAGAGTCTCCCCCTTGCCAGTGTCCCCAAGCCAAAACCCCTACACAATTCAAGCCAATGAAATTGCCCAAATTTGACCCTAAGGACAATGTACACACCTTCATCTGTCTTTTTGAGATGTCTATGTACAGGTTTAACAACCAAGACAAGGCCACCACACTACTCAATCAATTGGATGCAGCTAGTACTGATCTAATCATCCTGCACATGACCAAACACAATTGGTTGTATGCAGCGGCAAAAGACACGCTCTTATACAAATTTGGTAGCATTGCTTGGGTTACTGAGAGGAAGAATGAGTTTTTGATGATTAGCTTCAGAAAAGACAAGATAATTGCAGACTTTGCCAACTGTTTCTATATTGAGGCACAGATCCTCACTGGATCAGGGTCCCTGACTGTGCATGACGCCCATATAGCTTTACGTGCTGCAGTTAAGCCCTAAAAACCCTATTACGTGTCGGATTGATAAGAGATTGATGAAAGATTAGGGGATGGGACATAAGGTGAACTTGGTATCAGATGGAATGGATTAAGATATGGTTGGTGGTTCAAGCCTGGTTTTAAGCCTTTAACTCTATGCCGGGTGATGGGCTAGCAGTTTCTGGCTGGCGTAAGAGTATGGGGTATCGATTTTGTTAAAGATTTGTCTCTTTGCAGGTATCAGATTTAGCCTGGTGGGATGGAGCAGGGTTGGATTTGAACTTGGCTTAAACGGGAGCAAAGCTTCGTGGATGCGGCGGTGGAAATTTGGTGGTGGTTGTCAACGGAACAGGCGAAGATGCTTGGGTGAGGGGTTGATGGGAGAGATAAATGTAGGTGGGGTTTGGATTATTTAAGTTTAATTAATCAGGGCAAGAAAGCTTGGCTGGAGTTGGAGGCGAAGAATAGTATATAGTAGGTGATAATAGATGGTTGGTTATTAACACGCTTGAAGTCGGTCTTCTCCATGTTGATGGATAGGAAATTTACCGTGAGGTTGGAGGAGTGGCTGTCCACGCGCAGCGTGATGGTGCCGTCCTGGTTGGTGACCTCGGTGAAGGCAGCGGCGGGGCCGGTAATGGAGTACAGCGGGTCTTGGTGGTTCAGGCCATCAAAGTCCTCGACGATAAACTCGTCGTTGATGTCGACAACGTAAGTCACCATCGTTCCGGTGTCGGCCATTAGTGAGAAATGAGGCCGAGGCCCGGTGATCTTGATTTGGCGCATGCGGTTGGGGTTGGTGGGGGTGGGGTTCATTAGCGTTACGTGCAGGGTTGAAAAGTCTTTGCCTGGGCTGTTGAACCACTCGAAGTTGTCCCTTGCCGAGGTGAAATAGTGGCGCCCCAGCGGCCATGGGCTCGTGCCGTTCTTTGAAGCCGAGCTCCACGGCATAACAGAGTTTTCGCGCACAATCGCTGCTCCACGAACAATGGCTAGACATAGCATCCATATCAGACCTAAGCGTGTCATTCCTGGTTTCTCAGTTGCTGCTGGTATTTTAGCCTAGCTTTCACTGATCAGCAGCTTGAGACATGCTAGTTGATCTAGCGCATGATGGCCTCCCAATCAAACTAGTTGTTTGCAAACTGCCAAATTGGGACAAAGTTTCCTCTTTGAGATTAGGGATGCGTCGGCTATCCGCCGGCTCTGGGCCGCTACAGCTAAAGACGGAGATGCTATTTATTTAAACATTTTAAAATCATTCTTGGTATGGGGTAGCGAAGAGCCAAAACCTGGTGGCGGCTTGCCGGAGCAGCCCTATTTGAGATCAAGAATCTAATTCTTAACCCAAGTTAATGCAAAATCCAAGTTACTTAACGGCAATGTTGCCTAAGTTAGATTTAAGGAAGAAAATCCGGCCAGGTTCTGCGGGGTAAGATCGCCAAGACGAATCGGTTGAGACGATGCGGAACAAGTGGCGTCGATGGAACAATCCGCTTGTGACCTTTTATGCTTTGTTACAGTGAGTTGAACAATGTCACATCCTCTCCGAGTTTGATCAAATGGCCTTATAAGGGCCACCTGCGGAGCTTGCCCGGCATGAAGCTTGCTCTGGGGCCGGTTCTTGCGGCAATATGTCTGAGCTCACCATCTCCCTTTAACCGCCAGGAAATTGCTACCCCTGTCGATACCGCCTCAACAACTGCAAACCACCCTATCCTGTCTCTTGCAGTTGGCCTCATCGGACCGTCTACTGCTCCATCAATAACAATGCTTGTTCCTATCGCTTCCCAGCAAACACCTCCCGCTATTCCACCGCCACCTGCTACTGCTCCTCCACCACCTCCTGTCACTACTCCTCCACCTATAACCACAGCCCCACCACCGCCTGCTGTTCCGCCAACACCTGCAACCACAACTCCACCTGCCACTACAACCACAGCCCCACCACCGCCTGTTGTTCCACCGACACCTGTAACCACAACTCCGCCACCTACCACTACTACAACCACAGCCCCACCACCGCCTGCTGTTCCACCGACACCTGTAACCACTACCCCACCACCTGCAGCTCCGTCTACACCACTTACTACAACAGTCACAATAACGCTAGCCCCGATAACGCAAGTGACAACTGTAACTATTACCACAACAATAACAATGACCGTCACATCGACCTCGTTGCTTCCCGCTCAACCTACCGCTTCTACTGGCAAGCCATCACAAGCAACCGATGTCTTCTGGGCAATATCAGGCCCAAAGCCAAGTTACAACGACGTCAACTGGGTTGCCACAATCCTGGCCAACCGACCTCCAGAGAAGCCAAAAGCTTATTTCCGCAACCCGCGACGTCCCGCTCCTCTCTCCCTGGAAAACAACACATCCATCGAAAACCCAGCCTTCAGTCGCATCCGCCGCCCATATAAAAACCGCCCCCCACCTCCACAAAGGAATATATAATAATCACAACAACTCAAAAATAAACACAACACACACTTATTAACCTACACCAAATTGCATACCCACTCCAACTTGCAATCTGCCTGAACCATCCTGTCAAAAATAAAATAAAATTTATACTACAGAAAAGTCCAATCAACTGCTTCCGCTTTTCAACTCACCCAGAACTTTAAGTTTTACTGATTCAAAAGCTTGATCTTTATTTAGCATTTATATTCCCTGCAGTGAAAACTATAGATGCTCAATATCAATACCTTTTATCACGCAGAATGCGAAACGTTTTCCTCGGCTAAAATCGAGCCCCATATTTTTTTACTTCAAGCAGATCCAGCAAATTCCAAAACTTAAACAAAAGAACCATTATAGTAAAAGGCCAACAATAATGCCTCTAATTTATCTAGCAAAAAAATTACCCATCTCCCCTTTCAAAGTACTATTCACTCATAAAAGTTAAAAATGGACGGACCCAATCATCAAACAAGATTAACATGCCATTGCAGATACTAAAAATATTACTTCTTGTTTAAAACATTTACTATCCATCTATTAGAACCCATACGGTACTGTTAAGATCTGCTGAGATGTACAAACCAAAGCCTGATCAAACTACAGCCACGCATGGAAAAACATGTTCCACTAAACACACAACTTGATACATACCAATGTAAATTTTTGCTCTAGTGGCCAAACCAAATACACATGTATATCCAGCACACCCCCACCAACGTCACAATCTCAAGGTGCCAACAGATCAACCCACCCTCCAACTCTCTATCCAATATGTTATGCTTTGAGCAGGCCCCACAGAAGCTTTGCACTAGGATGCAAATTTACCCATGGAAATACCAGCAGTATCGAACCAACCCCATAGCCCACAGAACCAAGGTACGAGCAAACCATGTCCAAAAACCATCTCGGTTCCAGGTATCCAAACTGATCTATACGATCTTGTAAAAAAACGTCAACAACTATCTCCAGTGCCAACTTTGGACGTGAACACGGTGCAAAATTAAAGAACCATTACCAGCGTGGAATTAACGCCGTATATGGGACCCGCCTGGACGGATACGTAAACTCAAGGCCCATAGACCGATATACGGAGCAGGGGCAAGGTACCTGGGATCCCAACCAGCCTCAAAGGTAAAAGATCCAGTACTTTGCAAAACAGGGTCCATAACTCATATCAGCATGGATGGAAATATTACCCCAGACAAGCAATCATCAACCACACCTAGCACCCAGGCCCCCCAGAGAGTCTACCAACACAGCCCCTGTAGGTGCAGACAAAGAGCCATCCAGTATAACTTCTATTAAGAAGAGGATAATGAACCAAACCCTCACCTGTTTACATTGGGAGATCCAGGAGTATCAACCCTGAGCTCCCCAAGCTCACCAGAAAGGTTCATAAGGTAACCACATCTAGGGCAGTGAACAATAAAGCTCTATATCAAGCTCCTCTAGCCTACTCACCAAAATACCCCAGGATGCACCCAGTGCCAGGGTTAGCACTTTTACAGAAAAGGTGGACAGCGTGATGATCCATACCCAGAGCTGTTTTGCAGGCCAGGTCAGTGGTTGGCCAAATTGAGAGTTGTTGTGTAGCAGGTGAACTTTTAAAGTTATCTGTTTGTTCTGTACCCCTTGGAGTATTGGTAGGCTAGCCCCTTATTAGCCCTTTATAAGGGTAAATATGTTCCCCTGGGATGGTTATACCAAGGCATTATAAGCACCCCTAGATCAGCTGGGGTGACAATGCAGCTGGGTCTCCCCTGGGACCAGGGAACATGGTAGTGGCGTTCAACTCCCAAAGTCTATCTGGGGTGATAATACAGCTGGGAGAGTAGTTCCCCAGTGATGGAAGTGCTACAATAGTGGTTTAATCCTGATACTAGCTGTAATCCCACCACAGCTGGGTTGCCTCTCTCCAGAAGGGGTGTAAGTTTCCCTGTCTTTGTCTTATAGATGGCTCTAGGGGAGATCTCTATCACTACTGTTCAAGTGTAAGGATCCTATAATCATCATTGGGGTGGCTGTCCAGAGAGACATCTGCTGAACCTGATGAATCAGAGTGGTGTCTAGGTATTATAGTTGGTCCCTCTTAAAATACCTGATCTAACCACCTGGGGATAAAGAGGGAAGTGTAGCACCAAGAGGGTGCTTGCCTCTAAAAGCCTGGGTAGAAGGTACTTAAAGGGGATATACCTTGAGAAAGGCCCTTTTGGAAGTTGCTAAAGATGGTCAGTAGAGAGAGGGAACAGAACGCCTGGGTAGAAACCACTAATGGCAGCAAAGAGAGAGAACAGAGCGCTGTAGTGAAAGCGGCTAATGAGAGCTCATAGGAAGAGATCTGAGAACTATATTTAAAGAATAGAAGAGAAAGGGATTGGAAAGTGAAATAGATTAAATAACTATAAAGATTAAAAGGAAGGAGATTGAGAGAAGGGAACTTAAGAGCACTAGAGTTTAAGAGAAAGAGTTTGAAGAGAAAGCAGGGAAAATTTGAGAGGAGCGTTAAACGTTCCTCAAAAGCAACTCTTTGAGGTAGAAGCAAGATGGTGCAGTAAGAGACTTTGCCGTAATTTTGCCACAGCTGTGGAGCAAAAGAGAAGCATTGAAGAAGGAATAAGGAAGCTTTTTGAATAGCACTCTATCATTTAAACTGGTCAAGGTTGAGTTTAGGGAAGATTTATGCTAGAACCGGGGAAATTTTAATGCTTTGGTGCAAGATGTGTTAGCGCTTTGAGTGGCTTGAGCTGTGGGGAGCAATTCCCTGTTTGTATTGCAGTGGAACTGTGGAACTAGTGAATTTTTGACCGCTGCAACCATTGGTTAAGTTGGAGGCTTCTTTATGGATGATATTATTGGTTGGAGGCCAAGAGCTTAAAGTATGACTGAGAAAGCATTGTAGTGTATCTCTAAACTTCTGATATGGTAGGATTGGGGGCTTATTTTATCATAAAAAAGTGAGCACCAATAGTTTAAGGTTTTGAAGAGAGCTGTTCTGAAGAAAGAAATTTCAGAAACTGGGTGCTAAAAATAAGGGGCTGGCTGAGAGGGTAGGGGATCTTTTCAACCCCAAGTTAGAGCTTTGTTGAGGGCTTGATCTATAAATTGATGGTTGCACGTCTGATTGGTTTGGCATGGCTGAAAGACTACTAAAGTGTTGAAGAGTGCTGTCCAAAGAGATGAAAACTTGGAGAGCTGCTAAAAGGTAAAAAATTAGAAGGCTTCTAAGGGGATCTTCCTTCTGTTTTAATAAAGACTATTACAAACCCTAGTCCTTTTTTATGAAAGAAAACTTCCCTGGTGATAGTGATCTTGGATCTGAGCAAGAGGATCAGAAGAGGTAGAACTTTAGTATGCTCATCCATATAAACCTCCAATTGAGGGACAATTAGAGTGTTTAAAATAACCTTGAGATCAGGGGCATTTTTTACTTAAGATTATCATGAAAATGGCACCCTGGATGATGGAACTTCTCTTTTAGACCATACATTGCCGTGGAATATGTTTTCCTTCAGTTTTCAAATTGCCAATAATGATTGGGGAATGATGAGTTCCTTTTGGAGATTTCAGATCTTTCACTTTTTTCTTTTCATAGAAGTATTATACCTGCAGGTTGTCACCCCACCCCATCTGGTCCCTGGCTTTGACCCAGGACATACCTTGGTGACCTCCCAGGAGCAAGAGTGCCACACTCCACTAAGCCCTTCCCTGAGAAGAGCCTTGCTCACTCTACTGGGGGTGAAGAAACAGATTGATCTATTACAGAGCATAGCTACTGTAACTTGATTTCAGACAAGAGCCCATCAAGGAGTGGCTCTCTGCCAAAAATCCCGTTCCCAAGGATAATTCTCCCACCCGGGAGGAGCACCAGGACAAGCCCCCTTCACTCCCCTCCACCCAACTCCTCAACTTGAGCTCCTCTGAGACATATTCAAAGTTTTGTCCATATTACTTTCCTGGCTTCTGCCATGCTCCTTCTGGCCTTTGGGACCCCCCAGTATCTCACAACATTTACAATATTGATGGGAAGTTCAAGGTTCCTTCCTCCTTGCCAAATCTATTCCCAATTATGATTGTGAAGGATGAGCCAGCCATGGTGTCCAACAGGTTTACTTTCAGATGAAATAATGCCCGCCAGGACTTCAGGAGCTGACACTTTACCTATGAGAGCTTCATGCCCAGCGCAACTCAGTATCAAACATTGGGACAGGGGGCAGACAATCAAGTACAAGCATATCTGCACCATGCCCAACCCTGTTATCTCCCACCTGCTCAAGCGGTATCTTGTCCAGGTGATGTCCACATCATATGATCTTTTTGCCACCCAGATGGCCATGCTTGCTTTCAAGTACCTGTCTAAAATCAATCTGAAGAGGGTGCTAACCCACACTTGGTTGGTCAAGTTTGTAAGTGATAAGCACTAAGCCTCTAACCCCCTGTCCAAGAGCACCATTATTATCAAAGCCCTGGTCCTCACCAATGCCCTCAAGAAGACAGAGGATGGTGAGATGTTCCTGCTCCATGAAGATGGACGGGAAGTGGAGGATAGGATGATAGACTATGCCATAAAGGCTAACATTGAGCATTTTAACACTGCTACCACTTGGCTGTGTTAAAGCAATTTCTCTACCTGCCCCAGCATCTTCAACCAGCTTTAGGTCCTGCAAGTGTATTTTGACACACAGGTTGTCTCCTGTGTTCTCTTCCCCCTACCTGGTGCCAAGACTGAAGTCTACACCAGAGCCTTCAAGCTCACCCAGTATGCTCCACACTTTCTCCCTGTCAACAAACTTCCCCCTACAGCACCACCAGAGCAAATCCTTCCTCCTCTGAGAAGAACAAGGCTGCTGAACAGCTAGCTTGTGTGTTCTCCCTTGGGCCAAAGGTTGTCATTATGGACTTTGAGCTTACTCAGTTAAGAGCCTTTGAGGCCACCTTCATTAGGGGAGTTCAGGATCACTTTTCCTACTTTAGGCAGGCCCTCATCAAGCACCTCAAGAGCAAGAAGTAGCTCTTTGAGAAGTGCCTAAATGATGGTAAGGAAGTTCTGCTCTGCCATAAATCAGCTTGATACCTTGGCCTTTATAAAGCATGGGCCCACTGGGCTTGGCTTTGAGGCCATCCAGGAGGATGCTTACATGAATTAGCACTCTGCTGTCTTCAAGGGCTACCTTGAGTACTTTGAGCACCAATGAGTTGGCAAGAAAGTGACTATCAGGAGAGGAAAGAGTGAGACTACTGCCCCTGGAACTGCTTTGGTGCCTGAAAAAATGGGGAGATGAAGATAATGCCCAGCCTTGAGGTTTAGAACAAGCACCTCAAGGCTAAGTTTGGTGCCAGCCCTAAGTTCAAAAGATTCTTCCAGAAGCCTCCAGAGGAACAGGGAAGAACCAACTCCAAGCACTGCAACCTACCAACAGGATGGATCCCAAGAAAAATATTAAGGAGCAAGGGTATCAGGAGGACATACAAAAGGTGATGAAGAAGAAATATAAGGTGGGTGAGATCAGGGAATACCTTGAGGATGTTCTCACTGTCCTTGCCAGTGGCTTTAATTGATTTAATCACCCTTGCCTTGCTTTGGCTATATATATTTTACTTTAACTTTTTCACATTTTTAATTTATTTTGACATTGATGAACTTTTTTAGTTATAACTGGTGAAATCATGTTTGGTTTCAAGGTCTTATTATATAAAATATCTTTGTTTTGTTAATTTGTCTGTAAGGTATGCAATGTTTTCAATTGTGCTTATTTAAAGTATACTAAATAAAAATTATATTTTTACATATTTTTTATTCCTTATCTTTTTTCTTTATCCTAGTATCATTAGGGCTTAAAATCTTTAGAAATAAAAATATTTTTATATTAAAGAGTGTTTTTTGCAGTAGGACACGCCATCTTGAAAATGCCATCTCAAAAGCAATAATAAATATGACATCTCAATTTATGACATTGCAGCTACAAAAAACACTATATCCAAAAAAAATTATGTTTAAAACCAAAAAACATATAAAGAACATTTTAAAAATAATTTTAAAAACATTCTGGGCTTAAAAAAGGCTCAGGATTCCAAATCTGCAATAAAAAAGGGATTGATTAATAGCAACAAAGCTGTATAAAGCCCAAAAGTTGATATACACCCAAAGCTGACATTTTCATCTAAACTATATATAATTTATACTTTAAAAGATGCATATAATAGTACAAAATACTTAAGAAAAGTTGAATAACTAATAAATAAAAAGAAAAATATAATCAGATTAATAGTTTATTGAGCAAAAGGATTAAACATTGGTTGAGAGAGCCACATAGATGGATTGCAAGTGCTCAAGATTATTATCCTTAGGATAGTAAGCAGGTGCTACATTGCTTATGTCCTGGTATTTCTTGAATGCATTATTTTACTTTGGAGGGACATCCTTTTTTCATTCCAGACTTGAAGAGGCAGGCAGAGATGGCTTGCTGGGTCTTGAGTTGCATCATTATCTTGTTGGATTTGTGCTTCTTGACCCAGACCATTGTATCAAATTGACTGTACCACCCTTCAAGGAAGGAGATGTTCTTTATTAACCTGTCTTTGACCTTCTAGGAGCATTTTCATTGAATTGAGTCACCATCTTTTCTGGTGTGGTGCACTCCTTGAAAGACTCCTACCCATTGAGTCTCAAAATACTCAATAAAAGCTGCAAATGCTGCTTGATTCAAAGTGATATATGGATGATAGAGAAGGAGATCATAGAAGGCATTGACTTCCTCTTTTCTTGCTAGAGCAAGGAAAGCAAAGCATTTGAAGGTGTCCTTGGCCTCTTTACTCTCTTCTGCATTGATAAGCTCATGTAAATCAGATACCTTTTCAAGCAGCAACAGAGTGCTTGCTGGAAATGGAAATAGAATCTCTGAGGGGAGCTTTGAAAGACTTGAATAAAAGCATTGTCCTGAGCCTGCTCAAAATCAACCACAAGATGGGTGTGATAAGGTAAGCTCTCAGGATACTTTTTGGAGGTGAAGGTGTCTTCTTAGGAGGGGGTCTTCTTGATTCATCTGATCTCTTTGGGCTCCTCTTCTAGTATGGGAATTATTTCATACTGTTTGATTTTTATAATTTTAATAGAATGGACATAAGTGTCCTGCTTCTTATTTGAATGGAAATAAAAAAACCCAGAGGAAAAACAAGATTACCAACCTGCTCATGGATATTCTAAAGCTGGCTGAACAGCTTTAGGCAGGTGGAGAAAGTACCATCTGAAAGCCAGGTCTTGCACTTGAGGAGGTTGCACAAATCCTGGGAGGTAGCAAAAAGAGATTATTGTGTCTTTTGCATTAACACTGTCATCATGTAAGAGGAAGTGCTTCTCATGGTGAGATAGCTTCTGCTCTTCAGTAAATATTAACTGGTACATGAATGTTGCACTGACGCCTTCAGTGCTTAAAGCATATTGCTGATTAGTGAAGTATTACTGCAGGTTAAGTTTGTCACCAACAGAGGCAATTTGGGACTCATTAAGGTCACTTATTGTATCATTAACAGCCTCAGTTGAGGCTTTGTCCTTGGTGGTGGGGATGATTGTAATAGTGGATTCTTGCTGAAATTCCAAAGTGTTGATAAAGTGGGAAATGAAAATCCAAATGCTGAAAACATCCAATAACAACAAAATTCTCAACAGCAAAGATTTCTAATGGTGAAATCCATGTAGGAGCACTGGGAAAAGACAACCAAGAAAAACCAAGGCAAAAATAGAAAATCAATGATTTGAGGAAATGAGAATAAATTTTGCAAATAAATAGCTTTTTAAATTATTCAATCATTTCCTTGATCCCAGGCTCAGGGGTGCATTAAGCAGTACAGATACTGCAGGAACCACATAATTGACACCACAACTTAAAAAAAGCTGTAAAGAATATAGTTGAGCAAAATTTCTATTTCCATGGAGGAGTTTTGACCAAACCCTGTTAACTGATATTTTTCAAACACTTATGGTTTTTATTGAACTACTAGTGTAGTTCTGAGCTCCAACCAAGCTCATATAGATGTTTTGGAGAGAATTCTTGAATCATCAAGGGGTATTTCAAAACTGAGACATCTGAATTGACCAAAAACTTATAACAGTATATTTAATTTTGGGGTCAAAAAACACCAAATTACCTGATTTTTAGGTTTTACTGTATATTCAGAACCTAAAGGTAAAAATGCAGGATTGTCAAATTCTTTTGTGTGAACTCACCAACTTACTGGAATATTTTTCATCCTTTTATATAAAAAGTAAGTTGTTATGGGATGAAAATTACTCCATTAAGTTGATGAGTTCATGCAAAAGAATTTGAAAATCCCACATTTTTACCTTTAGGTTCTGAATTTACAGTAGGGCTTTAAATGGCTTTTTTCAACTTTTGTCAAAATATTCACACATTTGGCCACAACCCACCTCTTGGAAATTGCTTGGTTAATGTCCTCATAATATTTTAAGGCCACCTTTTTGGTCCTGACCCTTTGATGTTTAAATTTACAAGGGGGACAATTCCAGATAATATGGAACCATCTGTGACATTAATCTGATAAAAACCCAGCAGATCAGCTGGTACAGAGGATCAAAAGACTCAGCACAGTCATTTCCAACAGTTAACACCCTAAACATATTTGATCCATAGATGGTGAGCCTTGCTGATTAGCCAAGGCTATCATATTTAAAGTTCTGTTGATAGATAGTCTTCTTCTTGTCATTACAGTTGAAGCTGCACCCATTTAAAAAACCATTTCATCTGTCATTATTTAGGATGTTGGTGTTAATAATAGGTTTTTAGTTAGTTCCCTAATTGTTTTCCTTTTACTATACCTGAATATCAGGGTAGTGAAAATCTAAAAAAAGGATTGAACAATTGATTAAAGGATAAAAAATGGTCTTTATTTGGGAGATCAAGCAAGTATATAGTATGCTTCTCAAGGGGTTCAAACAATGGGGAATTAGAGGAATTATGGACCACAAAATTCATCACAAGGAAGGAATAAAGAACTGTGCAAATATCAACAGTATATTTAGAATCTTATTGGATCCTTACAGCTTCCCTTAAGGAGAATAATTGTGTTGATGCAACCAGTTGCGCAAAGCTTGCAGAGTTAATACCAAGGATTAATTCCAGAGTCTGCAGTTTTTAAAAATTGAGCGTTTCTAATAATCCACTTATAGACTACATTAGGTGTTATGGTGCCTCTTAACAATTGATTGGGCAGTCTCTTGATTATGCTGTTGATTAACAACTAACTGTTATACACATTAGTCTTATGCTGTGTAATCCAATAAAGCAAGGCAGAATGCAACAGCCTCCCTTCTTTTACATTGTGGGATAACTCTCATGGAAAGTGGTAGGCACAACAAAGGCACCATTTTGGTTTCAAATATTGTGGAAAGTGTGTATATATCACAGCTCAATTTAGCCATCTGTAGGAGTACCTGGCTCTTACTCTTCCTAAGGCTCTGGAGTGGGGTCAGATTGGTGTTTAAAGTTGAACAGCTTCTCCTGGGGATAAGATGGAGATTAGACAAAGGGAGAGTGGGGAGGGACTGGAATGGTTTCCTCATGCTCAGGTGAGGGTGTGGGTATCTTGGCAGGCAATTTAGCCTTAGCAGGCTGTTTCTTAGGGGGTATCATTGGCTTTTTTTAGCCTTGAGTGGGTTGGCCTTGCCCTTAAGGACCTTAGGTACAGCTTTGGGGTTGGATTTGGGAGGCATCTAAGATTAAATTAGAATCAAAATATGGCTGCTTTAGAGGACTTTTTAAAGGGTAAATTAAAATGTCCTTAATAAAAGAGTAGTAAATATATTTTTATAAACTTGTAGAAAAAATCCTGAAACATATATTATAAAAAACTTAGAGAATTTATTATGTAAAAATAAATTTTTTATAGTAGCTCAAGTATGCTAAACTTTGAGTTTTGAATAAAACTTGAAGTCAAAATGGTGTATTTGTATGCTGTAATTGAGATGCTGTAGCTCAAAAATATAAGGAATTCACATATGTTTTATTTAAAATTAAAAATCAAATTATATTCAAATCAATCAGGTTTAATTTTGATCATGATATCTTAGAATTCAGCTTTCACAACTAGGGTTAAAAAGCATCCAGGTGTTTATAGGAGATCAAAAAATATATATACACAAAGTTTTTTAAGTTTTCTTACATCTTTATTATAGTGATTTTTTGGGTGAAATTATACTTTTAAAAAATTAAAAAAATCAAGATTAGGGAAATGATATAGTGTATTGTGGCAACATAGGCAATTTCCCTATATTTTCTCCTATCTATTGTGTGCATCAAATCAATTGTGTGATAAAATACCTAGTTTAGTTTTAAATCATGTGAATAAAACTGGTGAAAATGCCACTGTACATATTAAAAGCAATAAATATTTTATCAAAAACAACCCCTTTAGTGCAACCATGTATAGATAAGTTATAAAAATACATATATCAAAAGTGTTTTTTAAATATCAATGATAATCAATAGTAGAGCTGCTTTAGTGATGCTGTTTTTGTTTGTTCTTACTATGAGTGTCCTGGATTAATACTATAAGAAAATATTCTGGCAGTATAAAAAGGCTTCAATTTACTGCTGTTATAAGCTTATTTTAGTGGGTAATAAATAGCATAAATTGAGATGGTTTAAGCACACCCCACACTAAGAGGTTTTGTATGTAAATAATGATAGCAAAGTAAAGTTTAATTAATTTGACTTTCAATGAAAAAATTGAGATACTGTACTTTTGAGATACTGTAATATAAATTTATAAGTGAATCTTAACTATTTTATTAATTATTTATTTTATTTTTTAGTGATTCAATAGTCCTAACACAAAAAATACTATCTCAAATAAATTTGAGATGGTAAAAATTGAGATGGCATTTTTGAGATGGTGTAGCCTACCTTTTTCATAGTAAAATAAGAAATAATTGATTATATCTCATTGTTCTTATTATTTATAGTATGATTTATTGCATTCTTGATATATTTGGAGTTAATTTATGATATCATATGTTTATTGCTTACTTTTTATATTAATAATGTTCAGGGAAAACTATATAATTAACTAAAAAAAGTGTCAAATTCAGATGATGACATTGTTAAAAGCAAAATTTGCACTTTACTATAGTGTTCACATTAAAAGTGTCAACATGGCTACTGTTGGCATGGGTATTTTTGTCATTTTGCCACTGTAGCAAAATCAAGGCAAAACATTTCACATTTTTCTTCCTTGGAAAATTGCTTTGGAGAAATTTTGGAGCACCTTCTCCAACATTTTGCTGAACCTTTCTAAACATATACTAATAGACTAGCACCTAGAATATTTATTAAGTATATTCCTGGGCCTTATTAGTTTTCTTCTCCTAGAAAGTCAAAGACAGTCATATTTTAATGCCACACCACTGTTCTTATTTACCCAAGTGGTTAATATGGGCTTTCAGGCGCAAATTAACCAACTTTACTTCCCAGATACCTCCACATCATTGAGTTAATTATCTAATTCTCTAGACAGCCACCAAATATGATAGTTTCTGGGACATCCATGATTACACAGTACCAGCAAGACTCCCTTAAAGCTACCCATAAGTCATAGACAGAGAAAATTATATCTGCTTTGTGGGAAAATTAACCCATCTTTATTTCCATCCCAGCTGGATAAGGATTTCAATGCCACCTAGTCATATTCATACCAGGGAAACACAACTATATTATCACCTCAGTTGGTCTGATAATTTTGATGACACCTAGTCAAATTCATCCCAGAGGAAATCTAGCTGTATTCTCACCTCATCATGTCTAAGAATGCTTATACCCTATTGTAAAATATGCAGCCTGGGTGCTGATTTCTACAAATAGTTAGTCTGCTACTTCTTTATCTTAATACTATTCCTGTTGTGGTATAGTGAAAGCCTGGGTAAGGACAGAAGAATATAAAAAGATAATAAGACAAAACTGTGTTGTAGCTGTGCTGTTTTAGAAGAGTTAAAAGGGGAAATATTTAGAAACTAGATAATAATCTTTATTGAGAGATAGTGATTATATAGTCATTGTGAATCAAGGATAACAGTAACATGATTGTGTTGATCACACGGTTGAATGGTGAAGGGGGTGGCTTGATCCTGGTAATGATTCAAGCGCCAAAACAAGGTATCCATCATAAGGGATCATCATTTGTTCATGTTGTTGGATTTGGCAATTTGAGTTGACTTCCTAGTCTGGCTTCAAGTGGCCGGGTAATTGGATTGCAGGTCACAAACATGCTTGCTTGGAACCTTGCTGGCGGGTTGAGCCTGCTTTTTGACACCCCCCCCAACTGAAGGTTGGCCTCCTCTGGGGGTAGGTTGTCAGGGAGGTTGTCAGGAGCCCAGGCGCCATACTGGACTAACTGTTGTTCTGTGGTAGGCAGGGTAGTTTTGTGTTGCTTTTGTCTTGCTTTGCAGGGTTTCAGGCAATTATGATGTAGGGTTTTGTCTTTTTTGCGCTTCCTGAGTCCTTGCACAAGGTAAGTGTTATTTTTATTTACCTTTAGAATGATTGCTGGGCCTACTTTCTTGGGTTGTAGTTTGCTTTTATCAACGTTCATGATCCAAACTTTGTCCCCAACTTCATGTCTATCTTGGATGGTAACAAAGGTTTTTTGCAGACGTTCATTTTCCTTTTCTTTTTGCTCACTGTTGGCCTCTATAACTTGAGGGTCTGAACGCGGGGGGACTTTACTTGGAATTTCCTGTTTGGGTCCTGTTAATGCTTGAATGATATTTGGCTGTGTGCCATATACCAACTCAAAAGGGCTTTTTCCAGTGGACCTGTTCACTTGGGTTCAGCACAAAAGTAGTGCAGTCAATAGCTGCTTATACCAGTCTTCAGGTCTCCCAGCAGTGAGTTTGGCTAAGGCTTGCACAAGGCTGCCATTAAGCCGCTCTACACAACCATTGGCCTGTGGGTAGTGTGATGTTGTCACAGTATGTTTGACCCCATTTTTAGCGAGGTATACATTGGTGTTTTTGGAGGTCAATTATTCTCCCTCATTGGTTATCAGGAGCTCTGGCTTTCTGAACTTGCTTTTTATCTCTTTTCTAATGAATTGTTGTACGTCATTACCAGTGTGCGCCTTTACTGCTTGGGCTACTGGCCATATTGTAGCAAAGTCTATGGTGGTGATGATGTATTTCTTATTGTTGTGTTTCCCTGGCATGGGGCCAACAACGTTGAGGGCCCACACCTTGAAGGGTAGTTGTGTGTGGATGGGGGCAACTGTGGTAAGTTTGACTCCCTTAAACTCAACACTTTGTTGAGTACCAGGGAGTCAAGTGCCGCATACGTGAATATATTAGTATTTTTGGCTTAACCAATTTTAAGCTAACTTTTACTAGTAATTTAGGGGTTTGAAACCAAAAACCAAGGTTAAATTTACTTGAACTCAACTCTGTTTAATAAATTGGTTAGCTAAAATACCAATTTAAGGGGCAATTTATAAGTAAATTTACTAATAGAAATGAAAAAACCTGTGTTTGACACTCTAAACCCAAAAGTGACCAGTTCAACACTTTTTAAGCCAAATTTTAATTTTATTAATAAAATACTTATGTGCTTATATAAAAATTGTTATTTACTATTATATTTTTATTATTAGTGTCCATAGTTGTTGATTAGGCTCCCAAGCACCACTATACTGGATTTAGTGGTACAGATATTAATCAAATACCCCACTTGTTTTACTTTATGTCATTTCTGGGTTTTTGGATTAAGTGGTGCCACATAAATTAAGCCTGATTTATTAAGAGATTTCATATATAATTTTAAAAAAAACTGAAACTTGACACTTTCTTTGTTTGACTCTATCCACTTGACACCTGATTGGTATCGGATTTAACTAATCAAAGGCTCAGAATTAAGGCTAAATTAATATGTGACGCACTATGAGCGCCACTCAACACTCACCCACTTGACACTTTAACTTGGGGATTAGTACAGAGAGCTTCTTAACGTTTTAACCAACACTATGGTAAATAATTCACTCCCAGCTCCTCCCAGCATAACTTAAACACTAATAAACACATTTCCACTCATTTACTTTTTTAACTTATGCTGTATTTTTTTATTTTTGAGCATACAAAACTGCCTTGCTTTTGGGTTAACTTTCAAACCCGGTTTAAATTTAAGCAAGTTTTATATGTAAAAAACATAGTAAATTTGATGTTTCTGCTTGACTCCGGCATACTCAACAGTGAGAATTCAGCTTTTTCTGGCTGTTCAACAGTGCCAAACTCGACACTTTACTATGTTTTGAATTTTTAACTCTCAATAAAAAAATTCCACATAATAATTTTTTTGCTATTATAATCTACTACTTTTTCTGCTCTCTTCATATAATTTTCATATATTTTTTTGATTTTCAATTAAACTTTTACATTGATTTAACACTAAGATGTTATGCTGAACCTAACATCTTTGATGCTTCATCATAAATTCACTTATTTTCTGTTTTAACCTTTATATCTACACTTTGAGTTTCTATTTTGCTTCTATTTACTTTTTTATGTTTTTTTATAAATAAAACTTTATTTGCACAATTTTCATTCAACTTTTTCTTTTCTTTACCTCTTTGTGTTTGCAATATCTTCTCAATCATTTTATTTACAATGTTAAACTTTTCTTTAGACAAAATCAAGCAAGAACAGCCAGCAGCCTAAGCGCCAAGCCTCCAAAGGCTCCAAAGAAACTGCCTCCACCCCCAAGAGTGCCAAGAAGCCTGCAAAGGCAAAGTCTCCAACCCCATCTCCTCCTACTCCTCCCCCCCTCTACCCTCATCTTCTACATCCCCTTTACCTTCCCCCCAAAAAAATCCTCCTCCAATAAATCTGATGATGATCTTATCAACCACTCATTTTATCACTCAGAGGCCAACTCCAAGCCTACCAAGGAGCGCCGGACCAAGAAGGCAAAGGCTGCCAAGGAGCCCACCTCTTCTTCTGGTAAGAAAAAGGAGGCATCCAAGAAGGCCTCAAAGTATCCTTCCCCTCCTTCTTCATCTGACCCCCAAGATGAGCCAGAGGATTACTCCAAGAAGTTTAAAGCTTCTGGTCATGTGGCTTGGGATCCACTGACCATCCACAACATTTGCAACGTGGACAGAGAGTTTAAAGTTCCCAAGCGCTTCCCCCAGTACTTTCTGATCATGTCTGTAAAGGGCAGCCCTGGTTACGTTGCTGACAATTATATCTTTAATTGCAACAACCAAAAGCGGCAGACCAAAAGCAAGCACTTTGTCTGCAAGGATAAGACTTGCAGGGCCCAGTTGAACACCGAGGGGCTGGGAGCAAGTAAAGTTGGAGAAGGGGGAGCACACTTGTGAGCCACCCAATCATCTAATCATTTGGATGTTAAAGTGGTACCTTGTGCAAGTAATACCCACATCCTCTCATCTTTACGCATCAGATCTGGCCATCAAGGCCCTCAAACATCTCAAACCCAACAATCTCAAGTTGGTACCAACACAGGAGCAGTTGGTCAAATTCATCAGCAAAATTGTATTGCTGTAAATCCCCCCTCCCCCCAAGGCTTCTGATGTCCTCTCTGAGCTCACGCTCACTCATGAGCTTAAGCAGCTTCCTAGTGGGGAGCGCTTTCTGCTTCATGATGACAGGCCTGCAGCCAAGGACCGTATAATCTGCTACTCAACTCAGCATAACCTGATGGAGTTGAAAAGGGCGTCAACCTGGCTAGTTGATGGTACCTTTGCCACTTGCCCCTGGATGTTCAAGCAGCTCTGGATGGTTCATGCCCAGATTGACATCCAGGTGATTCCACTTGCGTTCTTCCTTCTTCCTGGGGCTGCTGAGGCCATCTATACCCGCGTGTTCTCCATCCTCTGCCAAGAAATTGCCCTTCTTCCTCCTGCCAATGATGATGAATCCAAGAAGACTCCCCCCCCACACCCGCGCCAACCCACCTGCCTCTGACAAGGACCAGGCCACCCTGGACTCGGAGGAAAAGGCGAGGCTAAGAGCTCTTGGGCCTTGCATATGCATTATGGACTTTGAGCCTGCTCAGTTCAATGCATTTGAGCAGCTGTTTAGCAGGGAGGTGCAGGGGTGCCACTTCCACTACTGTCAAGCAGTTGCTTGTAATGTGCAGGCCCACGCGGAGCTTAGTAGGTTGAGCCGGAGGGATACTTTGGACACCTGCAGATTTGTGCTGGCACAATTTAGTGTCTTGGCTTTTTTAAAGCCAGAGCACACTGCAATGGGGTTTGAGGTTCTCTCAAAGGATCCCTACATAGTGAAGCACCCAGAGTTCAAGCCTTTCCTTGAGTACTTCAAGCCCTGGTGGATTGGGAAGGTTGTCACACAGAGGCAAGGCAAGGCCTGTGCCAAGGCCAGCTGGAATGTGTACCGGGCGGCAGTGAATGGTGAGCTCAAGACCACCTCAGCGCTAGAGGCTTACCACAAACACCTCAAGGCTAACTTTGGGCTCCACCCAAAATTCAATAAGTTCTTTTCCCTCTTGCAGCACTAGCAGGAGAAAACCATCTCCAAGCTGCGTGATCTCTCCAACCGCGTCCCCCCCACCAAGCCAACAACCTGCTGTACCCTTTTCACCAAGGCCATCCAGGGTGCGGCCAAGCACAAATACAAGGCCTCTGAGCTTAAGCAGCAGCTTGAGCTTATTGCCACTGCCCTCCTGGAAGAGGCCAAGATGAAACAGGGAAATAATGACAAGGAATAAACTTGCTTGCTTGCTTGCTCGGTTATATGATTTTTACTTTTAACTTTCAACTTTTTAACTTTAATTTTTATGTATTAACTTTGATCATTTAGTTTTTAGTTTTAATTTTAAGTTTTTTTAACTTAATTAGATATCAGTAATAGTTCTATGTATGCATGGTAAGTTTGAGATGAATATTTATAGTTTGAAGTAAGTGAAATATCTTAATTTTTGTTAATTTCCAAATAAAACATATGATATTCACAGTTGTGCTTATATGAACTATATCAAAAAAATTAATAAATCTTTATATTTTGCGTAACTTTATTTTTTGTGTTTGTATTTATTTTTGTCTCATTGGAATTTTAATTTTTATGGTAATAAAAATATTTTTATAATGAAGAGTGTAAATTACATAGTAAAATGATAAATAATTGCTTAATTCTCCTTATTTTTATTAATTGAGATACTGTTTTTATTGCATTTTTGAGCTCTCTGGAGCTACTTTAGTATACCATAGCTGTATAGCTTAATTTTTATATTAAAAGTTTTCAGTACATCAAGATCTGTTAATTAAAAAAGTGTTAATTTCCAGTTGTCAATCAGGGCAAAAGCTGAATTCTCACTTTACTATAGTGTTGAGTTCAAGGGAGTTGATTTTAAGGGAGTCAAACTTACCACAGTTGCCTGGATGGGTAGTACTGATTTTGGAGGGGCTTTGCATTTGGTAAATTTCTTGCATACCTCACATTGGTATAGGACTTCCTGAACGTCACAATACAGGGTTGGCCACCAGGCCTTGTGTTTAAGAAATTTGTACAGGTTTTGGCTCTTGGTGTGTCAGAGATCTCTGTGATATTTTAGGATGGTGTCCACTTGCTGGTGCGTGGGGATATAAGGGATGGTAGTACCATCAGCCATTTTTCTGTGCAAGATCCCGTACACATCAGCAAATAGGTGTTTGTTTTTGATGTCTGTTTCCTTTGTTATGTTGGTTGTACCAGGAGGGAAACTCTTGTCTTTTGTTTGTAGCATCAAGAGAGGCCAGTCTGGGTTGAGCCCATTTTCTCTTCTTGTGGCACAGACATAAAGGCGTGAGAGGGCGTCTGTCATGGCAAGCTTGGGACCAGGTTTGTACTGTATGAGCATATTGAATCTCTCCAAGAGCTCTATTTAGCGGGCTGGGCGGCAAGATAGATTTGCTTGTGTTTTGAAGTATATGAGCAACTTGTGGTCATTCAATGCCGTGAATTCTTCCTGTTGTTCTAGATAACAACGCCATTTGACTAGGCAGTGTACAATGGCCAGCAGTTCCTTGTTGTGGATAGGGTATTGACACTTGCCGTCTGTCAGCTTTCAGGATTCATAAGCTACAAGCAGGAAATCACCATTGTTATTTTTGATTTGTAGTACTCCCCGAATGGATGTGTCTGAGGCGTTGGTTTCTATTTGATATTCCCCATCATGTTTGGGGTATTGCATGATAGGAGCTGTTGTGAACTTCTCCTTGAGGCTTCTGAAACAGAGATCATGTTGGGTGGTCCACACAAACTTGGATTTGGCGCCTGTTATGGTGGATAAGGGGGCAGTCAAAACGCCACAGTCAGGTATGAAGCAGCGTACATAGGCCACCATCCCAAATAAGGTGCGGAGTTCTGACTTATCCTTGGGTGGCAGCATCTTGAAAATAGCCCTTATCTTTTGACATTTGGGTTCAATGCTGTCTTTTGAGACTATGTGTCCCTGGAAGGGTAGTTGCTTGCAGAAGAACTGGCAATTGGAGGGTTTGGCCAACAGTTTGTGTTGTGCCAGGGTAGCAAAGACTGCCTCTAGGTCTTTGTAGTGCTGTTCCACCAAGGGACTGTGACAATGATGTTGTCTAGGTAGACTAGGGCATGTTTGCCTATGTGTGACACAAATACTTTGTTCATGAAGGTCACAAAGGTAGATGGGGTGTTTGTCATGCCAAAGTTGAGTACCACACATTTGTATGAACCATATTTAGTGTGGAAGGCTGTTGTGATGATGTCTTCCTCCTTAATACAAATCTGGTTGTAGCCTGCAGTCAGATTAATCTTGGAGAAGACTGTGGCCCCTCCCAAGGCATCAAAGAGGTTGTTGATGAGTGGCAGTGGGTAATTATTCTTAATGATAACTTTATTTAGGGCTCAATAATCTGTGACTAGGCGTAGAGTATCATCCTTCTTGGCTACAAAGAACACAGCTGCCCCAAAAGGGGACTGTGAGGGGCATATAAGTCCTTTCTCCAATGCCTCTTTGAGGTAAGCATATAGGGTGTTGTCTTTGTTTGTGGTCAGCCTATAGATAGGGCGCACTTTTGGTACAGCTCCTTTGATTTGGATGGAGTGTTGAATTTGTTTCTCTGGGGGCAACCTGGGTAGAGCTTCCTTGAAGATTTCAGGATGGCAGGCCACAATTTTGCAATTCTGAGGTGTGGAGGTATCCTGGTGGTCCTTGAAGTGTATGATCTTGTTCTGGCATGAGTCCCAGTCAATTGCCTTAAAGTTTTCCTTTTTGTCCAGGGTCTCTGTGATGCTCACAAAGACGTGGTTGCGTAGGAGTTAGTCTACTGAGTCAGAGTAGATCTGGTGATTGACACCTTCACATGTAATGATCAACACTGAGGTTGTCCAGTCTACGTGAGGAATGTTCTTTTGTAACCAATCCAACCCCAGTACAATGTCAAACTTTTGGAAGTCAATGACAGGGCCTTGGATGGTGGAGTGTAGGTTCTTGAGCATGACAGAGAAGGGGGTGGTTTTCCTTGTCATGGCAATGTGGTGTTCATCAGCCAAAACCACATTTTTAATCCGCAAAGGATAATTGGCTAGCTTGAATGTGGTGATCCACATGTGTGCTATTTTGCAGGCAAGGGTTGATTTGGCTTCAAATAAAGACAATATGCTGAAGAGTGACAATGTGTGATTATCTGGCAACGCTGTAAACTAGTAGGTAACATAGGGCTGCTAGGGGTAAGTAAGGGGAGCCTAGTAGGTAACATGGTCTACTAGGGTAAGTAAGGCCTGGCTGGTAGGTAACAAAGGACTACCTTAGGCAGAAGTTGCCTCCACCCAGAAGAAGATGTTGACTGCTTTGGGCTATAGTGCTTCACCTAGCAGGGAACCGTGGCTGCGGGAGGGTGAAGACTGAAATAGCAAGCAGGGAATGTTGTCTGTCTGGGGGAGTAGGTTTTGGACCCCAGGCGGGTAACACGGGCTGCCAGGGAGGAGAAGAGCTCTGAGGGCTCAATGTACCCTAATACGCTTACAGGAGATCTGTGAGCAAGCACCCTACCTAACAGACTTGTAGGGTGTCCTTGTTTATGCCCCTATGGGAGCTTTGGGGAAACCCAAGGTGAGCATTGGAGGGTATAGACTCACTCAGAGGTGTCACCAAGGTGGCTTGCTTGGGGAAGCAAGCTGCAGAACTTGGTGTGATCAGGCCTCTGGGAAGTTGAGCTGATTACTCTACAACTGAAAGCCCAGACTTAATCACCTGGGTGAGTAAAGACAACGCATAGACATTGATCTATGGTTGAATGGCCTAAGTGGACTGCCACTTGTGAGGGCCCAGTCAAACACCAGTTCAATGTAGACTCATGCCTGGGTCTACAAGTTCTGGTAATGGGGGCTGAGATAAAGAACCAAGGTGGTTCACAGAATTAGCAGAGAAAACTATCAAGAAGAACTGTTTGGTCACAGTGAAGGCTAGTTGATGGACTTATAATCCATATTGAATGGAATAAACTAATATGGTTCAGTGTGTTAAAGGAACAAAGGAGGTTCCTAGTGAGGATTTGGTGAGGAACTGGTTAAGGATAAGCAGAAAGACAAGAAGATTATGATGCAGGACTAGCAGATCATAATGCAGGATGGCCAAAGGACCAGAAGTTGGTGCTGAAGAACTGGAGAGCTGAGAGGATGAACTAGCTGGACTGGATGCAGAGGCTGAAAGAGCTGTTTTAGTGACTGTTGAGAGGAAATTTAGATATAAAGAAGCAGTTAAAGAATAATTAAATACGCCTGATTATGATTAAAAAAGGATTGAAAATCATGTAACATAAAGAAAGAGAAGAAAAAATAACCTATAGTTTGTTAGAACTATATGTTATTTTTAGAAAAGGAATTGAAGAGAAAATGGGCCAGAAAGAAGCTGGAAGAAGAACAGAGAAACTGTGAGGGCAACAGAGCAAATTTTGCCAAGAACAACTAGGAAAGGCAAAAGGACAAGCAACAGGCAGGTTTAAAGGTGCAAAACGTTGAAAGAAACGCAGAGAAACGCGGAGAAACGTTGAAAAATCAAAGGGTCAAAAATTGCCTAAGTAAAACATATGTGGAAGCGCTTGAGATTTGCCGGGGAAACGTGACAGGAATTAAGGTGAAACAGTTCAAAGCGCGGAGCAGTTGTTTACCCGGAGCAAGAAAGCTTTGGGTTCAAACCAGAGTCAAGGACGGGTCATCTGGGTAAACTGTTTTGGCAAAACCATTGAAGCAAGGCGTATGATTGGCTACAAACTGGAGTCTACTTGATCAGTTTTTTAAGGGCTTTAACTTAAGAGTTAAAGCCTAAAAAATGAGAAGCAGAAGCATAAAATTCAGGGCTTTCATTGGCTGAAGTAAGTTTAAAGATTTGATATATTATAGAAGAAGAAAAACAGGATAGTTTAAGCTTTGAAGAACCAGAGTTCTAAGAGAGGTTTTTGGTCTGAAACAAGGGGCTATAAAAGGGAGAGCTATCTGAGACTCTTCAGGGACTGGATCAAGTGGATTACAAAGGCCACCAAAGCTACAGAAGGAGCAGGAGACCAAGGATAGGAAGCCACAGCCAAGTCAGACCACAGGAGCTTAAGATTAAGACACCAAGCCCACAACTAAAGTGCAGGAGCCCAAGACCAAAGCGCAGGAGCCCAAGACCAAGGAGCAGGAGTCAAAGACCAAGTACAAGGAGTCCAAGATATTTTTAAAGGACTCCAAGTATTGGCACAAACCCTTTATTATTCCCTACCACAATGCCATATCTCAGAAGGTTTCTAAGGGGATCTTCCTTCTGACAGTGAATAAAGCGCCTATTATGACCTCTATCCAAATTTCCCGTGTAAAAAGAGAATATAAGTCTCATGAGTCAATTGCCCCATATTTTCTATCCTAGCCCAGGGTATGAGAAATCCTATTGTCTAGGTTGCAGGAATTTTTCCTCTAGTAAATCTGCCCAGGAGGAGTGGGAGAAGGTGACAAGGCATTTGGAGATGACAAATAGAGGAAGAGAGTTCATTGGGGGAGAGTTTGTGAGACTATTACAGGATTGGAATTGGCCTACAGAAGAGCTGGCACCTGCTGAAGTACAAGTGTACAGTGGAGACGCTTGCTTGGTGATTGGGAAGGTAATGGAGGAGTTTGCCCTTATGCAAGACAAGTATAAGCTTCTCACAAATCCTTCACCCCTGTTGGAGAATGACAACTCCTCCAAGCCAGTCCCTTGCTACAACCCAGGACACACTATGGGGACTGGTGACCAGGAACCCCATATTAAACTTATCTACAAAGCTGATATTGACTAGGGTTTGATCTGCACCCAAGTCCAGGAGTGCTGAGCCTGTGTAACTGTGAAAACAGAAAGGATAGGACATCAGCCTATTGGGATGTCTGGCAATGGTGTACAGTACCAGGTCCTCCAAGGGTACTTGGATCATTAGATATTGGTCCACGTCCTCAGGTTGGTACTCATCATTGGGCAAGTCAGGAGTTGTGTGGGGAGAGCTTGGAGCACTTAATGCTCTCCCTGGGCTTTTCCATCATCTTGATTGTCTTGCGTGACAGTGATACAGAAATGAGTACAATTTGACTGGCCATTGTTTCCATTCCCATGTCCATTTGAGCTTGTGGGTTTATGGTTGGTGTTATTCCTGTTGCTTCCAGGGGGTGGTTGAGTGGAGTGCCTGCCTGTGTGAGAATCCTTGGGTCTCTCTTGTTTTCCAGTTTATGCCTTATGGAGGAAATTTGGATGTTTATTCTGCTTTCTCCACCTTGTGGTACAGGCTTTGCAGGTTGGTCACCTGTTCCAGGTTTATGTGCCTCTTTACATGCAAATTAAGGGTGTCATAGTACATGAGGTGTGTAGCTGGGGTATCAAAGGCCATGTCAGAGGTTGTACAAAGTCAGAGCTCTTCATTGGCGTGGACAAGTTCCTTCACAGTGCCTGTCTGGGTTAGGTTCTTTACTTGGCATATGATCATGAGCGCCGTGCCCTTAAGCACAAAACTTGCCAAGAAGTCTTGCTTGAAGGCATCCCAGTTCTTGTTGGCGTGTTCTTTGTGCCACTTGTCACATCAGGTGCCAGTGTTGTGGGTCAGTCAGATGAAAATTTCCGTAATCCAAAATTGCTGTGGGCATTCCATCTGGGCCAGCTTGCTCTGGAAAGACCGGATCCATGCAACAGTGTTGTTGTTGTTGGCCCTGGTAAAGGGTCCAAGGCAGCGCTTTGTAGTCTTTGGGCTACGTAGGCAGGCATGGTGTTTTTGTTGATTGGTTATGGAATAGTGGTGGCTGTCTGGAAGAACCCTTGTGCAGAAATGGCGTTGAAGGCGGGTAGTGGAATCACCGTGTTCTGGTACAGGACAAAGCCATCAGGTATCTTGGTACCAGGGGTGTACGGGGTCCAGTCCAGCGGAAGGCCAGACATAATTCTGTCAAGGATTTGTTGACTGCAGCAAGTACAGGCAACAGGCAGAATTTTACAAGATGTGGTAGGATGGAAAACCTACCTGTGCTACCAATGTTGTAACTGTGCTGTTTTAGCAGAGTTACAAGGGGGAAATATTTAGAAACTAGATAATAATCTTTATTGAGAGATAGTGATTATATAGTCATTGTGAATCAAGGATAACAGGAACATGATTGTGTTGATCACACGGTTGGATAGTGAAGGGGGTGGCTTGATCCTGGTAATGATTCAAGCGCCAAAATAAGGTATCCACCATGAAGGATCAACATCTGTTCATGTTGTAAGATTTGGCAATTTGATTTGACTTCTTAGTCTGGCTTTGAGTGGCCGGGTAATTAGATTGTAAGTCACAAACCTGCCTGCTCAGAATCTTGCTGGCAGGTCAAGCCTGCTGTTTCAACAACTGGTTCTTTATTTGATATGTTAGAATGTTATATAGTGGGGGAAGGGGAATTATTGCCAAAGGAAAGAGGCACCAAAAGAAGGACTTGCCATATGAAGGCAGTGGATAAATGGCATTATAAAGTGCCTGGGCAAGAAAACAACTGGTTTCACGTGCTTTGCCAAATGGAGGAAAGTGGCTCTTAAATGCTTCAATTCTATTATTATCCGCAGAAGTAAAGACCAAGCTCTATGTGCAATAAACTCTTAATTAAAATAGTGCTTTTTAGGCGCAATTAAACGAGTTTACAGGCATAAAATAGCAAACACGGCAAAACAAGTGGGCAATTGGGCAATTGTTCTTTTGTCCTTAACATAAACGGACTATGTTGTGGCTGATCTATTCAATAATGTTACATACCCCTTGATCAATTCATCACAGGGGAAACCCAGATGTCTTCTTACCCTACCTGGTCTAAGGATGCATATATCTATTGGTATAACCATCCCTTATCATTTATTTATCCTTTTAATTACTAGTATGGGGCAGTCTACTAGCATCCTAAGGCATAAAACAAACAGCAAAGACTTTTGCTGGAACCCCCAGCCACCATGGCTTGGCAACAAACAAAACTACCTACATTTACTTATATTATCTAGTCAAGCTTTACTTGGGTAAAATCATCCCATGCCTGCAAAACAACCCCAAATTCAATCCATTACAGGTGTCTTCTAGATAGGGTGTTATATATTCAACTGTATTAATTACATGCTGAAGAGCTTGTCAAAGGACATTAAATAGATAAAACCCCCTTCCCAAAGTTTGGGTACAAGGAATGAGGTTGGTTTCAGAGCAAGCTTCCCAACTACCTCATCTGGAATATTATGAGTCAGTTAAAAATGTCTTTGGGTGATGTCAAGAATTTGGAATAATGTGTTATACTTGACCATCATTCTTCTGATTCATTGGCTACCAACATCTAAGTACCACTGTGGTGATCCACATGTGTGCGGTTTGCAGGCAAGGGTGAATTTGGCTTCAAATAAAGACAATATGCTAAGAAATGACAGTGTGTGGTTAGGGGTAAGTGAGGTAAGCCTAGTAGGTAACATGGTCTACTAGGGTAGGAGAAGTGAGATAACCCTAGTAGGTAACATGGTCTACTAGGGTAAGTAAGGCCTGGCTGGTAGGTAACAAAGGACTACCAGAGGCAGAGGTTGCCTCCACCCAGCAGAAGATGTTGGCTGCTTTGGGCTATAGTACTCCACCTAGCAGGGTGGAGACTGAAATAGCAAGCAGGGAACTTTGTCTGGCTGGGGGGAGTAGGTTTTGGACCCCTGGCGGGTAACGCGGGCTGCCAGGGAGGGGAAGAGCTCTGAGGGCTCAATGTACCCTAATACGCTTGCAGGAGGTCTGTGAGAAAGCACCCTGCCTAACAGACTGGCAGGGTGTCCTCGTTTATGCCCCCATGGGAGCTTTGAGGAAACCCAAAGTGAGCATTGGAGGGTATAGGCATGCTCAGAGGTGTCACCAGTGTGGCTTGCTTGGGGAAGCAAGCTGCAGAACTTGGTGTGATCAGGCCTCTGGGACGTAGAGCTGATTACTCTGCGGCTGAAAGCCCAGACTTCATCACCTGGGTGAGTAAAGACAATGCATAAACATAGATTTATGGTTGAATGGCCTAAGTGGATTGCCACTTGCGAGGGCCCATTCAAACGCCAGTTCAATGTAGACTCATGCCTGGGTCTACAAGTTCTGGTAATGGGGGCTGAGATAAAGAACTGAGGTGGTTCACGGAATTAGCAGAGAAAACTAGCAAGAGGGACTGTTTGGTCACAGTGAAGGCTAGTTGATGAACTGTTAATTCATATTGAATGGAATGGACCAATATGGTTCAGTGTGTTAAAGGAACAAATGAAGTTCCTAGTGTGGAACTGGTGAAGGATAAGCAGAAAGACAAGAAGACAGGATGGAGAACTAGCAGATTATGGGGTAGGATGGCCAAAGGACCATAAGTTGGTGCTGAAGAACTGAAGAGTTGAGAGGATGACCTAGCTGGACTGAATACAGAGGCTGGAAGAGCTGGTTTAGTGACTTTTGAGAAGAAGTTTGGATATAAAGAAGCAGTTAAAGAATGATTAAATACTGCCTGATTATGATTAAAAAGGATTAAAATTTATATACAGAAAAAGAAAGAGGAGAAAAAATAACTTATAGTTTGTTAGAACTATAAGTTATTTTTAGGGAAAAGATGAGAGAGAAAAAGGACCAGAAAGAAGTTGGAAGAAGAACAGAGAAACTGTGAAAGCGAAAGAGCAAATTTTGCCAAGAACAACTAGGGGAGCAAAAGGGCAAGTAGCAGGCAGGTTTGAAGATGCAAAACGTTGATGGAAACATGGAGAAACGCAGAGAAACGTTGAAACATCAAAGGATCAAAAATTGCCTAAGTAAAACATATGTGGAAGCGCTCGAGATTTGCCGGGGAAACGTGACAGGAATTAAGGTGAAACAGTTCAAAGCGCGGAGCAGTGGTTTACCCGGAGCAAGACAGCTTTGGGTTCAAACCAGAGTCAAGGACGGGACATCCAGATGAACTGTTTTGGCAAAACTGTTGAAGCAAGGCGTTTGATTGGCTGCAACCTGGAGCTTACTTGATCAGGTTTTTAAGGGCTTTAACTTGAGAGTTAAAGCCTAAAAAATGGGGAGCAGAAGCGGAAAATTCAGGACTTTCATTGGCTGAAGTAAGTTTGAAAGTTTAATATATTATAGAAGAAGAAAAACAGGATAGTTTAAGCTTTGAAAAACCAGAGTTCTAAGAGAGGATTTTGGTCTGAAACAGGGAGCTATAAAAGGGAGAGCTATCTGAGACTCTTCAGGGACTGGATCAAGTGGATTACAAAGGCCACCAAAGCTACAGAAGGAGCAGGAGACCAAGGATAGGAAGCCACAGCCAAGTCAGACCACAGGAGCTTAAGATTAAGATGACAGAGCCCACAACCAAGGTGCCGGAGCCCAAGACCAAAGCAAGGGAGCCCAAGAACAAGGAGCAGGAGTTGAAGACCAAGTACAAGAAGTCCAAGATATTGTTAAAGGACTCCAAGTTTTGGCACAAACCCTTTCTTATTTCCTACCCAAAGGTGATATCTCAGAAGGTTTTTAAAGGGATCTTCCTTCTGACAGAGAATAAAGCACCTATTACAACCCCTATCTGATTTTTCCGTGTAAAAAGGGTATATAAGTCTCATGAGTCAATTGCCCCATATTTTCTACCCTAGCCCAGGGGATGAGGAATTATACCGCCTAGGGTGCAGGAAGTTTGCCTCTAGTAAATCTGCCCAGGAGGAGTGGGAGAAGGTGACCAGGAATTTGGAAATGTCAAATCAAGGAAGAGAGTTCATTGGAGAAGAGTTTGCAAGGCTACTCCAGGATTGGTATTGGCCTACAGGCGGGCTGGCGCCTGCTGAAGTCCAGGTATATGGGGGAGACACTCACTTGGTAATTGGAAAGGTACTTGAGGAGTTTGCCCTTATTCAAGCCAAGTATAAGCTTCTCACCAACCCTTCCCCCTGTTGGAGAATGACAACTCCTCCAAGCCGGTCCCTGGCTACGACCCAGGACACACTATGGGGACTGGTGACCAGGAACCCCACAACCACCCTGCTGTCAAGCTTAATAAATTATTAATGTGATCTCACTGATAGATTTAGATAATCAGAATACTGCAAATTAATCAAAAGCTTGATCCTTATACAAGCACAGACCATTGAAAGGCTGATAAACAAGCTAATTGGATTGAGGTATTGGGAATATGACAAAATATTCTCATTAGACACGCCTCTGCCAAACCCTCAAGTATCTGGGTTCAATCCTGAAAATGAAAATTTTATGGAAGGTCAATAACCGTCAATGCAAGATGTGAACTACTCATTCAAAAAGTAACTAAATACTCAAATCTATATGAATATGAGGCAAGATGCCGTCAGGATCCTGTTGCAAATACATGAGGTCTGGCAATTGATTGTGATCCCATGCTTTGCTGACATAGATGCCTAACTCTGAGGGCTGAAATTGGTAGTCTGGGGAACAGTAAACTGGTCATTAAGAGTTAGAAGCGCCAGATGATAACTCTGGCAATAGAGCTAGATGCCCTATAAAAAGAGCTCTTCTAGTAATGAGATGAGCAGAACATTCACCTTTGGTAGATAGAGAATTGACAACTCTATCTTATTGTATTGCTACTAGCCAACACCTAGTAGTCATAAGTATCCAAGTGAGAGCTTGCTGTCATCCACTTGCATTATTGTGAAGTTCTCCTATGGGATAACAAGTAATTGCAAGCCTGCAGAAACCCCAAGACCCAACTGGTAGCTACAGATTATTTCCATATGATTGTTGCAACTGTGTTTCTAGACTTGCCTTCCAATGTATCTTACAATACACAGGGGGCGCTCAATGAGTCACCCCTTGACGTATCTAATAACATGGACCAATCTGATGTCAATGTCAAACTATGGGTACTTTCTCCTAATTAGGGGCGCTATCAATTTGACCTGCTGATCCCCTACATGAGTTATTCCTCATCTTTGAACCCTACATGGAACATGCCACCATGCCACCCCCTTGTGGCCCAGTGGCTTTCTCCATATAGAATATTAGTTACAATACTCTACAATAAAAAACACATTATTCTTATTATTCCTGTCCTTTCTATTGGGCTTTTATCTTCCCCAAATCAAATACTGAATCCTCATTGGTTCAGTTGCAACATGATCTCCTATTAACAGCCCTATAAATGAAAAATATTAAAGATAATACATTCAAGACCATAAATCCTGACAGATTGGTTGTTTAAATCAGGCCGGAAAACACACAGTGTAACCTGTGTGTTCTCCCCCACTTGGATTATTTCTTTGTGTACAATGGCTTGAACTTTTTCAAATAATATTTTAATTCTATTGATTGTGGTTTTAACACTTTTAATATCTCAGTAAACTCTCTGCTATTTTCCGTAATAATAAATTAATTCCAATTAGGTTACTATAAACATTATATTTTATACCTATTGTTGCAACTGAACCAATGAAGATTCAGTATTTGGAAGTAGGGGAGACAACAGTCTGATAGAAAGGACAGAATAATAAGAATAAGGTAAGGTTTATTGTAGAATATTGTGATTAATATATCATATGGGGGAAGCCACAAGGCCACAAGGGGTGGCACAGTGAGAAGTTCCATGTAAGGTTTGAAGCCAAGGAATAACTTGTCCGGGGATCAGCAAGTTGAATTAGTAGCAGTCCTAATTAGGATGAAGTACCCGCCATTTGATATTGCCATCAAATTAATCCATGTTATTAGATATGTCAAGGGGCAACTTATTGAGCGCCCCCTGTGTATTGTAAGATACGTTAGCAGGCAAGTCTGAAAGCTTGGTTGCAACACCCCCTTGCCCCCTGCTTGTTGTCAGACACCAAGACCAGAGTCTGCAGGAGGTCTGGGAAGGTCCGTACAAACAGCCTTTGTGTGGGGATGACGCAATAGGGGGCAAGCAATCATGGTGAAGCTTCTTGGTGTTTCCTTGGGCATCTTCAAGTTGGTAGGTGTGATTGTTGTAGACTGCAGCTATCTTGAAGGGCCCTAGGTGGTTGGGTTCCAACTTGGCAGAATTGGGGTTGAGGGTGTAGACAGGGTCACCTACGGCGTATCTAGCTTTGAGGTGCTTTGTCCCTCCTGCAATCTGCTTGTGTTCAATTTCACAGGCTTTGGTACGCCATTAATCTAGGGATGGAGTTGTTACCAGGGAAGGCTTTTTGGGAACCTTGGGCCGTAGTTTTCCCTGTTCAACCCCTGTCAGACTGTTAGGTGTCCCAAAGGCCAGGGTACTGGGGCTGAACCCTGTGCCCCTGTTGATTCTTGCTTGCAGGATAAGTAGAGCAGTGGGCAGGTGTTCAGTCCATGTGGTGTTAGGGTGCTCTTGTGAGAGCTTGGAAATCAATTGAACCAGTGAGCCATTTAATCATTCCACACATCCATTGGCTTGAGGATGGTAGGGGGTTGTAACTATATGTTGGAGTGCGTTCTTGGCGCAGTATGCCTTCATGACATGCCCAACAAGTTTGGGGATACCATCTGTGATGAGATGTTTGGATTGCCCAAAGTGGACCACAATTTCCTTGCCAATAAAGTGGGTGATAGTGGTGGCAGTGTAGTTGGTTGTCACCCAGGCCACTGGCCAGCAAGTGAAGTAGTTGATGGCAGTGATAATGTACTTCTTTCCCAGTCTGTCTTTGGGGAGTAGCCCCACAATGTCAAGGGCCCACTGCTCAAAGGGTTCCATGGCCTTGATGGGCAGGACAACTTGGGTGTGCAGGTTAAGACGTGTTTTTTTTGCACAACATGCACGTTTCAAGGAGGTCCAAGATGTCTTGACACATGTGCAGCCACCAAACCTTCTGTTTCATGATCTTGAAGAGGTTGCACCCTCTGATGTGACCCAGGGTTTAGTGGTAGTGCAATATTGTGTCACCTTGTTCTGTGGTGGGAATGTAATGCATCTTTTCACCTGTCTCTGCCCAATGGCAGACGTTACCAGCATTGGCGGTGAACTGACTTTTGTTGTCCTTCAGCTTGGAGATGGTTACTGAGTTAAGGCTCTTGTAGCAAGTTGCCTCAGAACAAAGGTAAATCATGGGTCAATCTGGATCCAAATTGTTGTCCCCGGTGATGGACGCTACATAGAGCCTTGAGAGAGAATCTGCTATGACAAGCTCTTTCCCAGGCTTGTACTCAATGCGCAACTGGTAAGGGGATAGACGTTCAACCCATCCTTCTTGGCAACATGTCAAGTGTGACTGCATGTTGAAGTACTGAAGTGACTTGTGGTCTGTCAGAATGCGGGATGGGAAGGTAGCACCTTCCAGGTAACAGCGCCACTTAACAACGCAGTGCACAATTGCCGCCAACCTTTGACATGGATGATATAGTGTTGTTCCAAGTTGGTAAGTTTCCTGGACTCATATGCCACAGGGAGAAAGACGCCATCATCAGTTTCTACCCTTAGCACGCCCCCTATGGCCCTGTCAGAGTCATCAGTCTCAAGTTTGTACTGACGGTTTTGATTGGGAAACTGCAGTACTGGTGCGGCTGTGAGCCTTTGCTTCAACATTTTGAAGACTCAATCTCTGGCAGGAGTCCAGTGGAAGCGCTGTTTGATGTTGAGGAGCTCAGTGAGAGGCACAATTAGTTTCCTGCAATTGGGAATGAACTTGTGTATGTAGGCAACCATGCCTAAGACTGTCTGCACCTGACCCACATCAGTGGGGGTGGCATGCTGGTGATTGCCTTGATTTTGGCAGTTTTGGGCTTTATCACTTGGGCAAAGATGGTGTGCCCAAGGAATAACAGCTCTGATTTGAGAAAATTGCATTTGGAGGGTTTAGCTTTTAGCTGGTTTTTCTGAAGGGTGCCAAGGACAGCACAGAGGTGTTGGAGGTGTGTGGTTTGATATTGACTGAAGACAATAATGTTGTCAAGGTACACAACAGCACATTTTCCAATCAGGTCATCAAATGCTTTATTCATCAACATAGCAAAGGTGGAGGGAGTGTTGGTCATTCCAAAGTTCATAACACAACACTCAAAAAAACCTGTAGCGCGTGCAAAAGGCAGTTTTTGTCTCATCCCCAGGTGCAATGCGGACCTGGTTGTACCCTGCAGTGAGATCAATCTTGCTAAAGACCTTCGCACCTGCAAGCGTATCAAAAAGGTTGTCAATCAGCGGCAGGGCGTACTTATTCTTAACTGTCACCTCATTTAAGGCGCAGTAGTCTGTGACCAGGCAAAGGGACCCATCTTTCTTGGCTACAAAGAAGACAGCTGCCCCGTATGGAGAGAGTGAGGGGCAAATGAAGCCCTTATCAAGCGTGTCCACAAGGTGCTGGCGGAGGGTCTCATCTTCCTTTGGTGTAAGGCGGTATAACAGTTATGCTTTAGGTAACAACCCTTGAAGTTGTACAGTGTGCTGGATCTCCTGGGGAGGGGGTAGTTGTTCAAGTGTCTCACTGAATACATCCTTGTACTCCTCAAGGAGGACCGCGAGCGCTGGTAGTGGCGGTGATGACAAGGGAGGGACCGCTGGTGGTTCAGCACGGATAACTTCAATTGAGCATTGGTTAAAGTCTAGTTTCCCCCCCTTGAAATTGTACAAGCCTGTCTCTGTTATTCTGACAAACACAGTATCATGGAGTAACTTGCCCATTTCCACAGGGTAGATCTGGAACCCCACCCCATTTCTATTGAGGGTGATAACAAACAGATCCCAGTCAATGTAGGGTTGGTTGTGGCAAAGCCAGTCAAGGCCAGCAATGACATTGTGGCTGAGCCCGGCCATGATTGGCCCAGAGAGCTTAACCTGGACGCTCCTCATTCTCACATAGAAGGGTACTGTCTTGTGGGTGATTGCAACTCTGTGGGAGTCAGCTACTTGTACTGCCTTAAACCTGCTGGGCACTCAGTCCAATTGCTGAGAGTTGGCAAACGCCTGGTCCACCATAGTGTGGTTGGCCTCAGTATCTACCAGTAGTTTGTGGGTGTTTCCACAGAAACAGAAGGGATAGAATAAGTGTGTTACTTTATTTGAGGAGTGACTCACTTGCAGTACAGGGTTGTCACTGTGGACTTGGAAGGCGTCCAGGGTTTCAACTTCATGAATGTTGTAGTTGCAGGGTTTTTTTACAAGCAGGGATTGAGAGGATGGGTCAGGTGGGGTTGTAGGGCCTCTTGTTACTACAACCCCCAGGATTTTCCTGGATCCTTGATCTGCGCAAGCTGGAGCTCCCCCCTTGCGGGGGCGTTTAGTCCCATTATCCTGCTGACGGAGCTGGCAGTGTCCTACTTGTTTGTGGCCATTGCCAGGTGTTGTACGTGTTTGGGATGGAGCGTCACTGGTACAGCAGAAGCCCATTGAGGCCTGGTTGTTAACCTCCACAATGGTCTTGTAGCAGTCATCAATGGAGGTGCAGCAACCTACGGGGACCCACTTGCAGATATGGGGTTTTAACCCATTGATGATGAGAGTGAGTAGCATTGCATTTCCATCACTCACAGCTTTGGGGGCAGCAGCAAGAGCTTGTTGCCAGGCGGCAAGGTACTCAGGAGAAGACCCAGTTTGTTTGATTGCTAGAAGAGGAGTCCCCAAGACAATGGGGGAGAAGGTTTTGCTGTAGCAGGACTTGACGGCGTCTCAGAATGCTGCCCAGGTAACGTCAAGTTCCTGGCTGGCCCAGTTGGTGAACCACATAGCAGCGGGCCCTGTGAGGCAATCAGGCGCAGTGGCAACCCACATGGGCTCAGGAACATGAAAGATACAGAGGCGGGTTTCAGTAGATTGGAGCCAACTGAAAATGTTGGCCCCTTCAACACCACCAGCAAAGGATTCTAGCTGAAGGTTTAGCATGTGTTGGGAAAGGTCTGACTGGGGTGGGATGACACTGGCGTCACACTGCCCAAGGCAGAGCCAATTGTACACGCTGATGAGGACTAGTTGGTCTTGATAGATGACATACCTGTCAGGGATGCCCCCTTGGGGATTGGCAGGAAAGTTTCTTGTTGGGAAGTAGCTATATGGCCCGTACTCTGTCCTTTCTTGGGGTGAATTTTGTTTTAGATAGGTTCTAAACCTACCGCTGCTACCACTGTTGCAACTGAACCAATGAAGATTCAGTATTTGGAATTGGGGAAGACAACAGTCCAATAGAAAGGACATAATAATAAGAATAAGGTAAGGTTTATTGTAGAATATTGTGATTAATATACCATATGGGGAAAGCCACAAGGCCACAAGGCCACAAGGGGGTGGCACAATGGGAAGTTCCATGTAAGGTTTGAAGCCAAGGTATAACTTGTGCAGGGATCAGCAAGTCAAATTGGTAGCACTCCTAATTAGGATGAAGTACCTGCCATTTGATATTGCCATCAGATTAATCCATGTTGTTAGATACGTCAAGGGGCAACTCATTGAGCGCCTCCTGTGTATTGTAAGATATGTTAGCAGGTGAGTCTGGCAGCTTGGTTGCAACACTATTTTACTATCTTTTTCATATGATTGTTGCAAAATCTTTGGTTACACCCTCTCAGGAAACCAATTCCTGAGCAACTCTCTAAATAATTCCCTGACTAATCATTAAGTTGGTGGTCTCTTATCAGTTGCCTATCTATTATTAGGATAAAACATTTTGAGTCCTAAGAGGAACACTACTTGGACAAGCCCCATGATCACCATGACATACATGAACAACATATGGCTTCTCATGATACTATATAATACTCTGAAATCATATCAAATAAAGTATCATTCTCTTCTTAATTTTCCCTTTTATCTTGTTCACTATACTTCTAAGAAGTATATATTTGGCATGATACAACATACTCCTTTTAAATTCCCTTTATTTTGGTACTTAATCTACATTGCTTACAGTAGTTTTCAAAGATGTGGCACAAAGAAAAATCTACTCTGATGCAAATAAAATAGAAGTAAACACAGATCTATTTTAATCAATATAAATTTATTAGTTTTTAATTTTGTTTGAATCTGAGTTAATTTTGGTTAGCACTAAAGCTTTGAAAACAACTGTATTTGTTTCCTGTTTAGCTACTTCTATTACTTTGTCTTATGCTTTCTTTTTCTATAGTCTTTTGTATTCTATTAATACTGATTGCTGCTATTATATTTTATTCTAATTAGCTAGTTACCATTTGAACTATACTCTACTTGAAATTTATTGATCCTTCATTTTATTTGATTTGAATCCAGATAAATTAGCAATTTTTTAAAGAACTATAGCACACAAAAAATATTAAGCATTAAGGTAAACATACATAGTTCTTTAAATACTGCTGCCTTTGACGCTGAAAAAGCCAATATAGATCAAAATTAGAAATAATATGAGATCTAAAACAAAAAAATCTTGTTGTTTGGCTTGTTAGTGATCCAATGATGCCATAAGAATCTAGAAAACAACCAAACAATGAGCTTTTTTGTTTTAGATTTCAAATTTTTCTGTATTTGGCTTATATTGCTTTTTTAGTTTTAAATTGATAAAGATGTAAAGAATATGTGAATGCTGGCTATAACTCTTAATGAAATTTATTTCAATTGTGATGGGGCTTTAAAATGTTTATGATACTTGTTCAACATGTTGACAATGTATAACTAATATATTCCAGATAAAACATATGTAAAAACAAAGAAAATTATTCCACAATACTTTACTCAATTTACATTTAAATGGCTGAAAAAGACAAAAAAGCAGGGACAACAGAAAATATGAATTTAAAAAAGGATGATCTGCTTCCTAAAGCATCTAAATAGTTGACTGTGTGAGCCTTGTCTTTAATCATGGCTAATAGGATCAACTTAGGAATGGTACATGGTGTGGGTTGAGTGAGAGGGGGTTTAGATTATTTGGAAATGAGGCTAAAAGCCTGCTTCTAGACAATCTTTCTGAATTATGCAACACTATTTACTGTTTTTCTGTAATTAGTGGGGGAATAAAAATTTCATAGTAGGAAGGGGGTAGGTAAGGTTTGCAGTGAAAATTTTCTGTATTCAAAATATAAATTCTGACTTGGAGAAAATATAATAAATAATATTCTGGTAAAAAAGGTTATTGTAGTCATCTAAATCCAGGATTATAGAAGCCATGTCCTTTAGATACCTTGCTCTGACTATATTACTAATATTTTAAAATACAGTATCTGAAAGATGAAAGTCTTCATAGCCTGTGAGAAAGATGGAGCACTGAAACCCTGCCTTTTAGATGACATCCTTTGCTAATTGGTTATCCTCCATTTGGTGGCTCAAGTAGACCATGAAGTTGACATGTGTTTACTTCTATGTCTCTATCATGGCCTCTATAGCAGACTTTTATCTGTATTTGTCAGCATAATCATTCAAAGTCTTATAGAATACAGTCCCTCTTGGGTAAAATGCTAAAAATACCTCAATGATTGGTTTGTTGCTTTCTATCACTTGAGCTACTATGGACTTTTTTGGGGCCATAATCCTGGCAAGTTACAGCTAGTTTGTAGTAGTATATGAAAATTATGTCATTATTAGCTTATATCAGAAGCTGTCTAGACAGCACCCCTAGTTGTTATCTAAACTGGGAGAGCTTGAGGCCAGGGTTATTTTTCAACAGTAATAGCATGATAAAATATACCTCTTCAAATTGAAATGGCTTTCTAGAGTTCAAAGACTTCACTATGATGGTGTTTCACACTTGTGTGCCACATAGAACTTCCTCATGGTGACTTTCTGGATGAACCCAAAGTGTTCATAAATTTCTCAAATGTCCATCCCATTTGAGTTTATGGCCATAATCTCCTAGATAATGTGTTTGGGTACAATTATTTGGCTTTTCTTTGAGATCAAGCTTGAGTTTTCCTCTTGAGAAAAATGATATACTTATTAGATGGTTTTGGTTGGTGCCACAGAGGTCTTGTTATATGAAGATGAATTTATTTTTGAAATTTTCTTGTGAACAGGCCTGATGAGTGCCCTGGTCAGCAATGGTCTCTGTGTGATTTTCAAACAATATGAAATCATCTCCAACAGTAGGAACATACATCTCTTCATACCCCTGAGTTTATTTAAAGTGCTGGATATATAATCAGTCAGATTATCCCTTTTCTCTTGGCTGTTACTTGTCATAAGCTCTTGATATTGAGTGTCAATAATTAAAAGCCTATCTCTTAGAAAAGCTGTCAGGATTTCTGGATATTGACTAATTAACAGTTTCAACAAAATAACGCAGGCCAGCAGTTAATTGCTCTTAGGAAGGGTTTCAACAAAATAATGTGGGCCGTGGGTTGTGGGATCAGTGATCAAATCATATTCTGGCATCAACATACTCGTGCATTACAATTAATTAATGGTATATGCAATTACTGCTCATTAATTAATCCACCCCAAACCACCACCTCAAACATGCTTCCCGTAATAATTACTATTCTAAAACTTTAAATGAATCCTAGAACAATAGGGCCGTCATATGAACTGTCATCTGCATTACATCTAGAAGAGTCCAACATGGACTGGGCTGTCAGGTCAACCACTCTAAGATAAAAGGCTTTGAGCCTATTGTATTAGAGTAGCTCTGATTAAGTGAAACAATCATCTCCATGAACTAGTAGCCATCACTGGCTAACTAGCCCTGGAAGTGGCCCAGGTAGACAGAGAGAATACCAATCTGTGGAAGATGTCAATTTAGCCTTCTGACAAAACCACCCCAAAAAGGCCGGACCTCCTGCTGTGTTGCCCTAATGCTACTTCAGTCTCCTTTAGTGTTGTGAGCTAACTCGGATAAAACGCAGGCAGGCCGCCTTAAAGCCAGTCCATTAGAATAAAAGACTGATGATTTCTTGACAACTTGATGATTGATCCAAGTCTAATTTCTTCAATGTGATCCTCTCTTAAGTTTTATTAGTGGAGAGCAAAAGATGATACTGTTGTCATACAGTATAATTATCTATAGAAAAATATAGAGACAACTTATGAACCTATATCCAGAAGTAGGAAGAACTGTCCCAAATCCTTTGGGCCTTGGGTCCTGTCAGACTTGCTACTTCTGATGGCAACAAAATATTCCGAGCCAAAGGTTATGCCAAAGTCACAGGTTCTCTGTACTTTCCTATTGTTAGAAGACTTATGATATCATCTGGCAGATGATAAAATACTATGGTCTGCAATTTTCTGACAAAAGCCATTGTACATTATTCAATAACTTGTTAATAAAAACAGAAGAATATATTTATCTATAGTTTTATTATGGGTTGAATTTTACTAGAATTACTAGTAGATCTTTGATTGATCCAATTAGCAAGCTGTATTTAATATTTGATATCCCAATTTTCTAAAAAGATCATTGGGTTGGCTGTGGCTATTTCTCTTTGCCTTTTGGGTCTTGCTTTCAATCAAAATAAAGTGGAAATAAATGTTGTTTGATTGGGTTTGTTTGCTGTGTGCACAAATGTTGTGCTCTTGTCAATTGGTGATTCAGTGTTCTTGTTATACTTTTTTATGAGTAATATACATCCAAGTGCTGTTTGAATTCTAGTGTATATATGTACAAGTTTGGTTATTTCTATCATTCAGGTGCATATCATCAACTTTAAGTGTTTTTATGATTTTTATTGGTTTTTAGGGTCTTTGGTTTCACATTGAAATTTATTAACAGATTTTGCCATGTGCTGTCTTTAAAAAACTTGTGCCATTTATATTTTTTATGTCAGCTTCAGTTTGCTCTAATCTGACTTTGATTTTTCCATATTAGCAGCTACAAAAAGTAAAGTTTATGCTAGACTTTTTATTTGTCATATTATATTTTTTAAAATATTAAGAAACATAAATTCATAAATTTATTTGTGATTTATTAATAGTGTTGGAAATATGGCTTCACAAATGTTTACCTGATGCTTTTTACTAATGAATTCAAAAAAGTCTAAATTTTTAAAGATCCATTTTATTGTTAATATAAAAAGTGTAGAAAGTAAATGTTTATGAGATCAGTATCATAAATACTGTATATCTGAACTAATAATAAATTAAGCTAAATTTTTATTTTTCATAAAACATTTTTATTTACATCTCAAAAGGCACTGAAATTTGGGAGCAGGAAGATATTGTGTCAATTTTTTTTTCTGTTGACAGATTTTCTGTCAAATTTGATCCAACTATTTTTTTCTTCAGATGTAAAATATTTAACTTTAAAATGAAATAAAAAATTAAGAATGCTCTATTTACTAATAAAAGCTTTTATTTAAACATATATTCATTTTTAATGATATTTTTCTGTCTTTAAGAGACTTGGTTTTAAATCTTTATCTTGTAAAAAATAATTAACTTAAATTAACTGCTATAAAATAAAATAAGAACATTTAAAGTTATAAATAATGATTTTTATAAAATAATTTCTTTATTTTTGAACTTTTTATTTTTTATTGTTGAAAATTTAAATGTTTTTCATATGAAAAAAATAGTTGTATTGAATTTGATGGAAAATCTGTTGACAGAAAAAAATTGACATAATTTCTTTCTGTCCCAAAATTTGACTATTTGTCAGTACAATACCCCATCTTGAAAACGCCATCTTGAATTTAATTCAAGATGGTGTTTTTTGCGCTAGTGATTTTGAATCACAAAAAATTAAAATAAACAATAAAATAGTTAAAATTTACATATACTCTTATAATGCAGCATCTCAAATTTATGCCATCTTGATTCTGTCACTTTGAGTCAGATTAATTAAATCTCATTTTGCTAACTTTATTTACATATGAAATCACTTAGTGTGGGGCGTGTTTACGCCATCTTGACTTTACTTCATTTTGAAACACACTATTTATCTTTAACTAAAATAAGCTTATACCTGAACTAAAACAAAGCCTGTTGTATAGTGCCAGAAGATGTTCCTATAGTATTAATACAAGATACTTATACTAAGAACAACCTAAAAAGACACCACTATGATAGTCCTTCTAGTGATTGTCATTGCTGGGTAAAAAAACCAGTTTTCTTATATGTAATTTATAACTTTATTATACATGGATACATTGATAAGGGTTCTCTTAATAAAATATTTTAATAGTGATTTCAATATGGAAGGGGGTGATTACACCATTTCAATTTATGTCACTTCAAATTCCACTGAGTTTCATATCACCCAATTGATTTGATGTGCACAATGGATAGGGGAAAATAAGGGGAAATTACATATGACGCCAGGCTACGCTATAATGATTCCCCCACTACAATTCTTGCTTTCCACTTTTTAAAAGTACATTTTCACATAAAAACCCATATTAATAAAGAATGTAAGAAATTAACTGAAACTTTGCAAATATATATATTGGCCTCCTCTAAACAACTGGGTACTTTTTAACCCCAGTTGTATAAGCTAGTTTTTTTTAGAAATTCAAGTTTTACTCTTTGGCCCAGTTGAGGTAGCTCCACTGTAAATTTGTTAATTTAATATAAAAAATGGTCAAAAACACTATGTTTTGAGCTACGGCACTTCAATTACGTCACTTTGAAAACGCCATTTCAACTGCAAGTTTTCAGTCAAAACTCAAAGTTTATCATACATTTGTTACTAATAAAAAAATACAAATAAACAAACATTAAAATTTTGATATTATTATTTTCAGATTTTTCCTACAATTCTATGTAAAAAACTCACTACTTTTATATTAAAAACATTCTCATTTTTCTCCTTAAAAACAACACTAAATTGCTCATATTTTGATACTAATTCACTTTTAGATGCCTCCCAAGCCTACCACTAAAGCTGCGCCCAAGGCCTCCAAGGCCTCAAAGTCCAAGATCACTCCTTCCAAGGCCAAAAAGAACAAGACTACCCCAAAAAAGCAGCCTTCTAAGGCCAAAGCTCCCCCAATACCCCAACTCCATTGCCTGGACCAGATGGAAACAGTTCTACCCCTCCTCTCTCCTTTTGTTTACTCACCTTCTGATTCACAAGAGAAGCTGTTTAACTTTAACTGCCACTCTAATACCACCTCAGATCCTGAAGAGGAAGAGGAACAGGAGCCTGGTGCTCCTGCAGATGACCAAATTGAGCTCTGGGATCTTAACATCATCCACAATATATGCAATTGAAATGGCATTTTTGCTATTCCCACAATATACCCAGCCAACTACCTCATAATGACAAAGAAAGGGGGTGCTGGCTTTATCTAAAAGGGCTACAGCTTCAGCTGTAATGATAAGAAGAAACCCATCCAATCAACATCACTACAAATGTGATAATGTTGGCTGCCCATCTAGACTCACCACTTATTGGTTCACTAGATTTAAAGCCCTAACTGTCAACCATGACTGTGCCAAGCCTTTCAACCCCCTTTACCAACTTATCTGTTGGTTTCTTTGCCAGGTGATCCCAATCACCAAGAATCAAACTGCCACTGAGGCTGTCAATGGTACCCTCCTTAATTTAAATGATACCCAACTTGCTACTGTTGGTGGCACCTCAAAATTACAGAGATATCTCACTGATCAGAGATATGCTCTGAGCACTGAAGGCGCCGGTACAAGCTCCATTAATCAATTAATCCTTACCAATGAACAAAAACTATCTTGCCATGAGGAGAGATTTCTTCTTCACAACAATGGTCAACATGCCCCTGAGCGCATCATTTTCTTTGCCACTGCACAGGATCTGCACAACCTGCTGAAATGCAAGACCTGGCTTGCAGATGGCACTTTCTCAACCTGCCCAAAGCTCTTCAGCCAGCTTTGGAATATCCATGGGCAGGTTGGTAATCTATTTCTTCCCCTGCTCTTCTTTTTCCTTCCCAACAAGAAGCAGGAAACATATGTCTGCGCACTCACAATTCTAAAGGCCAAGTTGGATGAAATCCTCTCAACCATTGAAGAGGAGTCCAAGGAGACCAGAGGGAGCAAGAAGAAGGCCCAGTCAGAGGAAGCCACCCCAATAAGGAAGCAGCCAGAAAGCCTTCCCTATCACAAATATCTGGTAGTGGATTTTGAACAGGCTAAAGCAAATGCTTTCATTTGAGTCTTCAAGAGCTCCCCTCAGGGATGCTACTTTCACTTCCAGTTGGCACTCTGACGCCGCCTCCAAAAGTGCTCTGAACTTCATGAGCTGGTCAACTCTGAAGGCACTAAAGAAGCCACGGACTTTTTTAATTCCTTTGCTACCCTTGCCCTTGTGAGAAAGGAGGAGACAGATGTCTTTTATGACACCCTCCTCTGCCATCATTATATCCTTGCCAACCAGGCAGCCTTTGCTCCATTCATAGAGTATTTTGAAACTCAATGGGTTGGAGTGTTTCAAGGAGCACGCCACATCAGAAAGAGTGGTGACTCAATCACCTGGAACTGCTTTAATCAGTTAAAAGATGGCCTGATCAAGACCACCTCTTCCCTTGAAGGGAAACATGGCCAGTTTGCTATAAGGGTCAGGGTTTATAAGCCCAAATCTGATAAGATAATAGTGTATCTAAAACCCAGCAGGTCATCTCAGCTCACCTCTTTAAGACTGGTATGAAGGTCAAGGGTGATTCCCCTAAGCAAACCAAAGCAGTGAAAAATTATACTGAAATCAGCAAGGTGGTCCTTGCCTACTATCTGTGACAGAAATCACTGGATAATATGAAGCCATTTCTAAATGATGGGGAATTACCACCCAAATCCACATAGAATTGATGATTAACCACCAGCGCAGCTTCAGATATTTTTTGTGAAATTTCCAATTGTAACTCCAGGATTAAGTAGAACAATCAGTCCCAACCAGATTAAACTAAGATAAATGACCTGGGAAAGCATCAATGCATCCTCAGCATAGAATTCTGGGCATTGAGAAGTGACACAATTTTCAGTTTCAAGAATGGGGGGAGGAGCTACAAAATTGGCTGGCATAAAATTAACATTTGGCAGCGCCAACAACAAAGTTCCAGATGCTGGGCCCCATCTTCCTGAAATGATTCTGTTCAGAATCAGATTGTATGGGATATACCACAACAACTTGATCACAGGATGCATTTTTAAAATTTAAAATTAGAACTTGGGATAATTGATTTTTATTGAGTAAATTTAGGAGGACTCAACTCTTAGAGTTGAAACAGGGAAAATTATTCAATATATATCAGAAAAATCAACTAAGCAATACCACCTGAGTCGTGATCTTTTATTCCTTCTGCATCTTCAAGTAAGTATCTAGTCCAGGTTGCAAAGAACCCTTGTGTGACCAGTTTCTGACAACCATGCTGTTTAATAAGCTTATATTGGGTGACCTTCATATTACATCAATTTATCAACGTCAGTTTGCAAGGGGGAGCTGGTTTCAGCTGGCAGACTGGAGCAGCCATGACCCATTTTCAATTGACTGTTTGGTTTAAATCTGTTAACTTGGTCAATTTCAATACAGGTTTCCTGGCCTTCTGAGCCTTCTTACTTGGACAGACAATACCTGGCATTATGGAACCTACTGTGACACTATCCTAAGGATAGAAAACTTGAGCATCTCCAAGCTATCTTAGTTGCTCTTTCTATCAATGTTTGAGCCCTTTTCCAATAAACACCACTTTATCTTCTCTCATATATCCTTTAATTTTACCATTTTTTGACTTTTTTGTATTTGGTTATTATATGCTTATTTTAAAGTATAATTTATAGTTAAAATATATGAAATTAGTTGTTTTTGGGATTATTTTAACTTTTGGGCTTTACACAACTATGTTGCTACTAATTGACCCCATTTTTTATTGCAGATTTGAAATTATGAGGTTTTTTAAGCCTAGAAATAGGGTTTAAAATTTATTTTTTGGGAATTTTTTGGGTTATTTTTAGAGTTCAAAAAATCTAAAATTTTATATCTTGTTTTTCTTAGTTGTGATGCCATAAATTGAAATGGTGTTTTTACTAATAAATTGAGATAGCGTAAATTGAGATGGCGTAATTTGAGATAGCGTAATTTGAGATGGCATTTTTTGAGATGGTGTTTTTGAAATGGCGTGTACTACCTATTTGTCAGAAATAATGTTGTCAGAAAAAAATAATGTTGGGAATGAGGTGGGTACAATTTTCCTACAAGCAATTTTCACCCAATTTTGATACAATTATAATTTTCTCAACATGTAATATTTTATATTTTAAAGTAATAAAATGTTTAAACCCCCTATATTTGTCAATAAAAACTTTATTCAATATTATTGTATGTTTTATTTTTTGCATTTAGCAGGCTTGATTTTTAAAATATACACTTTTAAAAGCCAATAAGATTATCTTTTACTATTAAGAACAATATAGCTTTTTTAAAAAAATAATATTTAAAAAAGTAGTTTTTTATTTTTTGTAAATATAGGAAAGTTACATGTGGAGAAAACTATAACTGGGTAAATTTGACTGAAAATCTGTTAAATGAAAATCAGTTGACTGAACATCTCGCTGTCCTGTATTTTCTTAGTTTTTGTTGCAAACAGTATTTTTGGTTATCAACAGTTAATATAAATCTTGGGAAAGTCTTTATTATTAAGGTTGTTATCCATGTTGTTGATTGGGGATCTGTATGTAGACATATCTATACTACTAATTGGTGTTGGGGTATAGAAGGCTGGTGATATTGTGTCTAGCTCAAGAGAAATTACATAGAAAGGAGGCTTTAATTCATAGTAATAATACCAGTAAAGGCAACTATCCAGAAGTTCTCACAGGTGCTGATGATAGTGTCTAGTGTTTGGAATGTCTTATTATTAGCAAAAGGATCAGTGGTGAGGAAGATATAATTAGAAGGATCTAATTTATATCTCTGATCTGTATAATATTATGCTCTTCTTAACCAAAAGAGAGGTTTTAAATAGGGTTTGAGGCCCTCTTGCTGAAATGATGTCTGGAACTTATATCTCTTACTTGGCCAGTGTATTTTCTCCATACTACCTGTTTCAATACCCAAAGCTATACATATATGCCTCTGGTAGTATGGGATAGTATTTGATAGTGAAGCTCATATTCATTTTATTATTCTGAATATCAGTGTGATAGTGAAACCTTGTTGGCTAAAGAAAAACACATTGGAAATTGAAACTATTAGTTCCAATTATTAGAAAGAGTCAATGTAATGGTGGCTGTCCAACCTTCCTTATTAAGACAAAACCCCAAGCTATTATCAGGACACAGCAGGATGATGGTCACATGTCATAGTAGAATACTCTTAAGCTCGAATTGGCTGGGTCCCTGTACAATTATATTCAATGTTATTCAATCAAGTACAGATCACTGAATATGCATCAGGTTTAGAATGTAGAAGTTATTATTAGAGCCTCCAGGTTTAACCAAATCTATTGATATAATCAGACTCTTGATTCCATTAGGGTTGATGAATGAATTACCAGCAATGCTTTGTATACATACTGGGTTAGTAGGATGATAGGCTAGTCAACCTATATAGCTCAGAATTTCTGCCAGCCACCATTTTTTATTTCTACCCAGTTGAAATTTATCTTGGTGAAAATTTGGGACATCTTTTTTAATTCAGGTTAATTTAAAAGTCTGGTATTTTAAGAAATTTAATACAATTGGGCCTACATATGTATTTATCTTTGCAAAAACATATTTATTTAATGAACCATCCTAATAATATTTTTCATTGTGGTAAACTGATATAATTAATTATTTGAAAACAAAATATAATTGTCTTCCACCAGATTCGAACTGGTAACCTTCAGCGTGTTAGACAGATGTGATAACCAACTACACCAGAAAACGATCATTAAAACCGTAGTAAAAAGCAGCTATTTAACTTTTTATTATACACAATGAGACTTAAAGTTTTAGGACAATTATATATGGCTTCATGCAGTGTTATGTAAGCTAAATATTAAAACATAATTATTTATAATACAATTATCAATAAAAGTCTACAACTGGTCTATATCATAACAATATACTCTGATTTCAAGACTCATTGATAAAAAACCACTCATAATATGGGTTACAAAATTAAGTCATATTGTAATAAACTATTAAACAACAAAATTTCTAACTAACTCTTCTTCATATAAATAATTTTATACTATTTTTATCTCTCTAACTTAGTTTCATAATTTTTTACTATGATTTTATTATAAATCCATCTATATACTATAAAATTTTATGCTCTAAACTTCATGAAAAATGTTTCAGTACAGTAATTTACAAAGCTATTAAGACGAAAAATAAATTCTGCCTGAAAGCAAATCTTCTATCCCAGAAAGAAATAAAAATTATTTCAATTTATCTAATCGATATAATTCCATCTATTTTCACGTTTATTCTGGGCTGAGATGATTTTCTTCGTCATAACATATTTTAAAGTTGCCATATAGTTTCTTTTAAGTTTTAAACTAAATGTATTAAGCTTTATCTTCTATAATATTATCTTTAAAAAAGTGATTTTTTTACATTTTTCATATTAAAAATGATGGAATTCACCCTGTGTAAAAGATAAGGAGGCAATCCTTAAATAGGAAAGTACAATTTACTTTAAGCTTTAGTGCTTTACACAATCTCAATTTATAGCATCACAATTAAGAAACACAATATCTCAAATGGTGCATATATTTGAAGACAAATAAACATATAAAAAGAACATATTTTTAAGAAATGATAGCTAGACTAAATAAGGCTCATTATTCAAAATATACAATAAAAGTATGATTAATTAGTAGCAACAAGGCTGCATAAAGCCTCACAGTTAAGCAATTAAAAACAGCCCTTTTCATTCATACTACCTATAATTTATACATTATAATATACATCTAAAATGTCTAAATACCAAATAAAAGTACAAAATATCAAAAATAAATGAAAACAAGAGATAGATAAAAGAAGTTTTTATTGCAAAAAGATTCACATATATCAGTTAAAAAAGCAACAGAGATGACATTAAGATGTCCAAGATTTCTATCATTTAGTTAGTAGATAAAGATCACCTTGGTGATCTAATTTTTCTTTTTTTACAGCTTTGGTTTTCTTGGTGTTCATCATTGTTCTTCATGCCTATCTTCAACAGGCAGGCAGATGTGAGATTAGGCTGATTGACCACAAACAATCAGGCTAATCATAACATGCAGATCTTATTTTTTTACTCTGTATCATCACTAGATTATCATGTTATCAAAGTATAGTAATTATAAGCTTGTAGTCACTAGTTTAGTATAATTGATATAAATAGTATATGTCTTATAATTGTCAGTGTACAGTAAATATCATTGGTTTTACAACATGTAATAAAAAATGACCAGTCATAATACACTCACTATATATAACTGGATATTAGATCACCTCATCCCCACCTAGCCTAAGAGGCACATATTGTCACGGTAAGTTCCATAATGCTGGGGATCATTTGGCCAAGTAAGAAATCTTGGAAAGCCAGAAAACCTTTAACAAAACTAACTGATTTAATGGACTTGAATCAAATGGTTGATTGAAAATGGGTTACAGCTGCTCCAGTTTGCTGGTCAAATCCAATTCCCCCATAAGTTGACGTTAATAAATAAACATAATTTAAGGATCACCAGATATGAACTTATTTATCAGCATGGCCATCAGAAATTGGTCACTCAAGGGTTCTTTGCAACCTGGACTATATACTCACTTGACAATGTGGAAGGAATAGGGGCTCAGGATCCAGGCGGTATTGCTTAGTCAATTTTTGATATATATTGAATAATTTTCACTGTTTCAACTCTTAAGAGTTGAGTCCTCTCAAAATTTACTCAATAAAAATTAAATATCCATTGGTCTAACTTTAATTTTAAAATTTCATTATGTAGTTGGATTGTTACACTACATCCTCTACAATCTGATTCTCATCCAGATCATTACTGGAAGATGGGGCCCTGTAGTTGGATTTTTGTTGTTGGCACTGCCCAATGTTGATTTCATGCCTGCCAATCTTGGAGTTGTTCCCCTGTCTTTGAAGCTGAAAATCTGGTTGTATCTCAATGTCCTGAATTTTATTCTGAAGACACTCTGATGCTTTCACAGGCTATTTATATTGGACTACTTTGGTTAGGATTAATTGTTTTACTTAATCCTAGTATCTCATTTGAAAATTTTATAAAACAATATCTGAAGCCTTGTTGGTGGTTAATCATTAACTCTATGTGAATTTGTGTGGTGATTCCCCACCACTTAGAGACAGCTTCTTACTATCCCACAATTTCTATCACATTACCCAATTCTTCTATGTCTGAGTTTTTGGAAGCTGTTTGTCATGAGTTTGTGTTTCTTTTCTCCTGTTCTGTTGAAATATCTGCATTTACCATGTTTATTTGCATCAGTTCCTTTCTGAGTTTTCAGTTTGGCCTTTTATTTATTCTGTGGTTTCCATCTCTGGTAACAGTTGTTGAGACTGGACCATCTGTTTCCTATTTCCGCTTCACCATGTCATTTTGGCGTCTGGATTATTTTACTGCTCCACCCACTGACAAAATTTTGCTTGAAGTTTTGTCAGCTTTATCAGTCTATTCTGGTTCAAGCCTTTGTCATAAATCTCAAGTTTACCATGTGATGACAAAGGTTTCCAAGGATGCTCATGAATGGTTGTTGTCCGCAATGGAGTGCAAAACACATGTTTTAACTGAAAGTGCATCTTTTTACCCTTTGTTAAAAATGCGCGTGTATCTATTGAGGAGCTCAAAGTATATTGTAAGTTATACGGCTTTCAACAGGGTACTGCTCTACTCTTGATATTCCTTCCTCAGTTTTTTGCCTACTACTGTACAATTAATGTTCCCAAGGTGAATAAACTCTCAGCGTTGTGGTTAGCAGTTGACCAGACTGCCCAGGATTTGGAGGTTTGGGATTCCCTGTTAACCACAACTGAGGCCCTTGTAAGCCAAATTCTTTCTCTGGTCTCAAATCTGTCAGTTTCTAAACAAGGTTTGATGAAAGTTAAAGCCAAACCCGCTGCGTGCTCCTGGTTTTCTGGGACTAGTTCTGCAGTGGCGTCCTCCAGCCAGAGTCAGGATTTTTCTCCCTGTGGTTCTTCTCAGTTGCAATCTGCAATTTTGAGCAAACCTGTTGAGGTAAATGAAGCACCAGTAGTGGCCGCCCCCAAGAGTTTATTGGCCATGCTTCAGCACATTGTACCTGCAAAGCCTTTGGCAGTCAAGTCTGAGGAGTTGTCTCTTGTTTTTATTGATTGTGACTGTCCTGCCCTTCCTGATGCTGTCCAAGAAATGATTGAGCGTTATTTTCAGGAGCACCCTGCTATCTTAGCTGCTGTCTGTACCACTGAAGAGAAACAAGATCCTGCTGAGGTTGCAACATTTGCAACAAATAAATCTACTTATGGTTACTTCTTGTTTTATGGTAGCATTAATAAAAGTCAAACTATCTATCTATCTATCTATCTATCTATCTATCTATCTATCTATCTATTGGCCAGCCATTTTATTGGATACAGGTGCTTCCAAGAACTTCATGAGTGTTGAGACTGCAGACGTGTTGCAACTCAAGTATCATCCTGGAATGCTGGTTAGGGATGGAAACTGTCAAACGTTTCCCTCTTTCCAGCTTAAGAAGCCAGTGACATTTGTAGTTGCAGGCCAATCTTTTACCGCAAGGTTCTCAATATGCCCTACTCTTATGTATCCTATTATCTTAGGAGTAGACTGGTAGCAGGACCATAATGTATTGACCCTGCTTAAAGAAAACAAGCTTCAAGTGGACCACTCTTTGGGCATATCCATTCATATTACATTGTTGAGAATGTCAGAATTAGAGCAGTCTTCTCAGACAATCCAGTTGGCCCCTTTTTTTACACCTGTTATTTTGGATTTACCGGCATGCCTTCAACCCTGGTCCGTGGCATTTGACATCACTAGGGGCGAGGTCCTTCCTAAGCATACTCAGTTTGACTTTGACTTTAAAGTTACTGTTGATCTGATTTGTATTGTATCCTTTATTTACCCTTTGACCTTGAAGGAGGACACATGTTTGGAGGAGTAGACTTGGGACATGTTAGCAAAAGGTTACATCTTTAAGAAGGCTTTGTCAATTTGCTCTCAGTTACTGTTTGTCCAAAAATCTAGAGGGTCTCTTAGACCTTGTGTTGACTATAGTAATTTGAACAACATCACAATCCCCAATCCCTACCCTTTGCCTTTAGAAGCACAAATTTATGGTGTGTTGAGAAGGCAAAGGTATTCTCAAAACTTGATCTGTTAAATGTGCTCAACAAGATTAGGATCACATAAAGAATTTAATGATTGATGGCATTCAGGACTAAGAAGGGTATTTTCTAGTTCTGCGTTATGCCTTTTGGATTGAAGAATGCTCCTGCTTGCTTTCAGCGGTTAATTGTTTTGGTCTTGGGGAATCTCCTGGGTGTATGCACCATTTCATACATGGATAACATCTTGGTGTTCTCTCCAGATGAGGAGTCACATAAGGCCCACCTGTCAGCAGTTGTAGAGCGCATCTACAGGATAATTTGATCATCAAAAGAAGTAAGTGTGAATTCTTTCAATGTAAGGTTACCTTCCTGGGTAATATTATATTTGAGGATAATCACACTATTGCCCCTGACAAAAAAGCAGTGGCTCAAGAGTTGCTACTCTTTTAACAGTATCCCAACTTTGTAATTTCTTTGGAACTTGTACGTTCTTGAAGAAATTTACACCACACTTGTCTGAAGTGGCTGCTCCTTTGTATTCAGCTAGTGGAAAGACAACTTTAGTATGGATGCCTGAGTGTGCAAGTGCCTTCTCAGCAGTCAAGACTCTTTTGTTGTCTTCACCTGTGTTGAGACATGTGGATCCTGAGCTCCCTTTTGTGGTTTCCATAGATGCTAAAAATACACTGTGGCTGGTGTGTTGCTACAAACTGCTGGCAATGGGGTTGAGACCTGTAGGGTATTTCTCCCAGAAGATGGAGGCTTGGGAACACAATTACATGATTTACAATAAGAAATTGTTGGCAATTGTGAAATCCTTAAAACATTGGCACCACCATCTCATATCAGTGCGTCATCTGTTTGTAGTAAGGGCCAACCATAAGGCTCTTCTGTATTATTGTCAACCCAGGGTTTTGTTGGGTTGCCAATCCAGATGGCATGATGATCTGACAAGATACAAGTTTTCTATAAGTTCATTAAGGGTGCTGATAATCACTTGGCAGATGCACTGAGCAGAAACCCTTCCAATCTCCCAGATGCTGGTATGGACGCCAATTTTAACACACATACTATGATTCCAGACAAGGATGTGGTTCCTTTTGTATTACCTCCATCTGAAGAGCTGGACATCATGTCCTTAACCAAGAGCGCAGACTTAGACTTATATTCCAAAGTTAAGTTTCTGCAGCCTCTGTCCAAAGGTTACAATAGGCTATTGGAGCTAGCATGTGCAAACCCAGTAGGTCAGCCTCAGGGTTATCACAAGATAGGACCAGTTCTATATCATCAAAGTTGCTTGTGGGTTCCAGAGGGAACTATTTGGGATGAAATCATGGAGGCTCATCACACCTATCCTACAGCAGGCCACCCAGAGAAAAATAAAACAGTGGAACTAATCTGCCAACAGTTTCCTGGAATGATTTGATGATGCAGGTAGCAGCTTTTGTCTGAGACTTCCTGGTATGTGTTTGATCCAAGGCAAGCCCAAACAAGACTACTGCATTACTGGTTCCGCTGCAGCTTACTGCAGGGCCCTGGACGTCTGTGTTGGTGGATTTTATTGGTGAAATTCCAGATTCCAATGGGTTTAATGTTATCATGGTGGTGATATATTGTTTCACAAAAATGGCACACTTTGTACCCTGCTCAACCACAATTACTTAAGTGGAAACAGCTAAGTTGTTTGTGAATAGGATCTTCTCCCTACATGGCATTCCAATGGAGATTGTGAGTGACCCAGGCCCCAATTTATTGCTCAGTTCTGGGAAGCTTTTACTGGAATTCTTGGTATCAAATTATGTTGTTCCACAGCTTTCTACCCCTAATCTGATGGACAAACAGAGAGGGTAAACCAAAGCTTTAGGGTTATCTACATTGCTACACTAATTCACAACAAGATGACTAGTGTGCTAACTTATCCATGGCAAAGTTCACATATAATAACACCCTGCACACGTCAACTCAAGTATTGCCATTCTATGCCAATGTGGGCTACAATCCCTCTTTCAACATAGGTCTTTGTTTGGTTAGCAATGTGGAAGCTGCAACTAATCAAGCCGCTGCATTGAAGCAGGTTCATCAGGAGCTTCAGGTTACTCTTGCCACTGCTGTGACAACTTACAAGGAATATGCCAATCACAAGCACCAGGAAGGTCCAACCTACCAGCCAGGTGATCTGGCCATGGTGGATGCTTACAATATGAAACTGAAGGTCCTTTGCCGCAAATTAGGCCCCAAGCAAGTTGGTCCCTTCAAAGTTGAACGTCAAATTGGTCTCTCTGCCTATCAACTAGATTTACCCCTGGCTTTTAAGATTTTCCACACTTTCCACAAATGCTTACTTATGCCTTTTAAGGGTACCAAGATCCCTTCTTCCCAACCCATTCTTGTGAAAGGAGAACCTGAGTATGGGTTAAATTTTATTTTGGGCTCTTGTAAGAATTGACACCATCTGGAATATTTGGTGTCATGAAAGGGTTATCCTGATTCTGAAAACTCATGGGTTCCCCATTATGATTGTTCCAATTCCCCAGATCTTATCAAAGAGCTCTACAACTGTAACCCAACTGCCATAGGTCACCCCAAGCTTACCTTAGCTGCAATGAAACTTCCCCCTGCCCACAAAAACTTCTCCTTGTCTCATCTTCTGGATGGTGATATTGTGCCCTGGGCTAAAGCAGAGGGTAATGTCACAGTAAGTTTCATAATAATGGGGATCATTTGACTAAGTAGGAAAGCTAAGAAAGCCAGAAAAACTTTAATAAAACTGTCTGATTTAACAGACTTGAATCAAACAGTTGATCAAAAATGGGTTACAGCTGCTCCAGTTTGCCAGTTGAATCTGATTCCCCCCTGTAAGTTGATGGAGATAAATTGACGTAATTTAAGGGTCACCAGATATGAACTTATTTATCAGCATGATCATCAGAAATTGGTCACTCAAGGGTTCTTTGCAACCTGGACTAGATAATCACTTGACAATGTGGAAGGAATAGGAGCTCAGGATCCAGGCGGTATTGCTTAGTCAATTTTTGATATATATTGAATAATTTTCACTGTTTCAACTCTTAAGAGTTGAGTCCTCTCAAAATTTACTCAATAAAAATCACATATTACTTGGTCTAACTTTAATTTTAAAAATGCATCCTGTAGTTGGATTGTTATGCTACATCCTCTAAAATCTGATTATCAGCCAGATCATTACTGGAAGATGGGGCCCTGTAGTTGGATCTTTGTTGTTGGCACTGCCCAATGTTGATTTCATGCCTGCCAATCTTGGAGTTGTTCCCCTGTCTTTGAAGCTGAAAATCTGGTTGTATCTCAATGTCCTGAATTTTATTCTGAAGACACTCTGATGCTTTCACAGGCTATTTATCTTGGGCTACTATAGTCAGGATTAATTGTTCTTCTTAATCCTAGTATCTCATTTGGAATTTTTACAAAACAGGTATCTGAAGCCGCATTAGTGGTTAATCATTAACTCTATGTGGATTTGGGTGGTGATTCCCCACCACTTAGAGACAGCTTCTTACTATCCTGCAATTTCTGTCACACATAAAACATATAAAAACTAATGAAGGCAAAAAAGACCTTGTAATACTGATTTTTCAATGCCATTATATGGTAGATAATAACTGGTTTGATATCAGATTGGGTCAGCCATTACTGTAAATTCAGAAAATAAACGCAAAAATGCAGGATTTTCAAATCCTTGGTCCAAATTTCAAATTGCATTTGCAGGCAACTCAGCTGAGTGAAAAAGAAATATTTAATAAAATCAACTATTTAATTTGACTTTTTTAATTTAATTAGATTGGCAAATTTCAAATACTTTGAGCAGATAACTCAACTAACTAAAGACAAAACACATGAAAAATGCAGGATTCTAATGTACAATTTGGTATTTTCTTAAGTCTAATAAATCATAGACAGCATGAAAAAATTAAAGAATATGAAATTGCAGGAGTGTCAAATCCAAGAACCAAATTTCAAATAATAATTGAGGTGAATTTGAAATATATTTAATTTATGGGTGTCTAAAACAGGAAGTCAAAGAATATAGAGTGGATTTGTGCTAATTCTTTTAGGAGCCACAGGCATTATAAAAAATCACCCAATTTAATTTATGACGGCTAAAATTTAGATCCTACTGTTTACCAACTTAACATACTTACCAATAAAATAGAATTATGCATTGAAATATATTTTTATCAAGTTTTTCCTCTTGTTGTGGTGATTGTTAATTTGTTGTTGATAATTTGTTTGAATTTAATTGGATAGTTTTACCTCCAGCTGTCTTGGTATAGGAAATTAAGTTGCCTTTGCAACCACAGCTGGCCTCAGGGAGACAACTTGATTTCCTAATGCCAAGGTAAATGGAGGTAATGTTGCAACTGAACCAATGAGGATTAAGTATTTGAGTTGGAGAAGACAACAGTTCAATAGAAAGTACAGGAATAATAAGAATAAGGTATTTTTTATTGTAGAATATTATGATTAATATACTATATGAAGAAAGCCACCTGGCCACAAGAGGGTGACATGGTGGCATGTTTCATGTAAGGATTAGAGCCAAGGAATAACTTGTGTGGGTATCAACAGGTCAAATTGGCAACACTCCTAATTAGGATGAAGTACCTGCCATTTGACATTGCCATCAGATTGGTCCATGTTGTTAGATACATCAAGGGGTGGCTCATCAGGCGCCCCCTGTGTATTGTGAGATACATTAGCAGGCAAGTCTGGAAACTTGGTTGCAACACCTCCCTTGCCCCCTGCTTGTTGTCAGACACCAGGATTGGAGCTTGTGGGAGATCTGAGAAGGTCTGCACAAACAACCTTTGTGTGGGGATGGCGCGGCAGGGGTGCAAGCAATTGTGGTGAAGCTTTTTGGTGTTTCCTTGGGCGTCCTCTAGCTGATAGGTGTGGCTGTCATAGACTGCGGCTATCTTGGAGGGCCCCAAGTGGTTGGGTTCTAACTTGGCTGAATTGGGGTTGAGGGCGTAAATGGGGTCACCTATGGCGTATCTGGCCTCCAGGTGTCTTGTCCCTCCCTCAATTTTCTTGTGCTCAATGTCTTGGGCCTTGGCACGCCACTGACTCAGGGACAGAGTAGGCAATAAGGGGGGTTTTGCAGAAACCATGTATTGTAATTTCCCTTGTTCTACTCTGGCCAAACCATCAGGCGTCCCAAAGGCCAAAGTGCTGGGGCTGAACCCAGTGCCCCTTTTGATTCTCTCTTGTAAGATGAGCAGTGCAGTGGGAAGGTGTTCAGTCCATGCAGTATTAGGATGTTCCTATGAGAGTTTGGCAATCAGCTGGACCAGGGAGCCATTCAATTGCTCTACGCACCCATTGGCTTGCAGATGGTATGGAGTTGTGACTATTTGTTGTAGGGAATTTTTGGCGCAGTACACTTTCATGACATGTCCAACAAGCTTGAGACCCCCGTCTATAATGAGGCGTTTGGGTCATCCAAAACGGGCCACAATTTCCTTGCCAATGAAGCAAGTGATGGTGATGGCAGTGTGGTTAGTAGTTGCCCACGCTAATGGCCAGCAGGTGAAGTAGTCAATTGCTGTGATGATATATTTCTTCTCAAGTCTGTCTTTGGGGAGGGCCTCACAATGTCAAGGGCCCACTGCCTGAAGGGTTCCATTGTCTTAATGGGTAGGACAGACTTGGGGGATGCAGGCTTTGATGTATTCTTTTCACACAACACACATGTCTCAAGGAGATCCAAGATGTATTGGCACATATGCGGCCATCAAACCTTAAGTTTCATAATTTCAAAGAGGGTTTGTCCTCTGAAATGGCCCAAGATGCAATGGTAGTGAAGTATGGTGTCTCCTTGCTGTGCGGTGGGAATATAGGGTGTCTTTTCACCTGTCTCTGCCTGGCAGCAGACGATGCCAGCATCAGTGGTGAACTGACTTTGATTGTCCTTCAGTTTGGAGATAGTTACTGAGTTAAGGCCCTCGTAGCAAGTTGCCTCAGGGCAGAGGTAAATCATGGGCCAATCTGGATCCAAATTGTTGTCCCCGGTGATGGACGCTACATAGAGCCTTGAGAGAGAATCTGCTATGACAAGCTCTTTACCAGGCTTATATGCAATACACAACTGGTAAGGAGATATGTGCTTGACCCAGACTGCCTAGAAACGTGTCAAGTGGAACTGCATGTTGAAGTTTTGGAGCAACTTGTGGTCCATCAGAACACGGGGTGGGAAAGTAGCACCTTCCAGGTAACAGCGCCACTTCTCAACACAGTGCACAATTGCTGCTAACTCCTTGTCATGAATTGGATAACATTGTTCTGAGTCAGTGAGATTCCTGGACTTGTATGCCACAGGGAGGAAGACGCCCTCATCAGTTTCTATCCACAAAACACCCCCTATGGCCCTGTCAGAGGCATCAGTCTCAAGTTTGTATTGGCAGTTTTGATTGGAAAACTGTAGTACAGGCGCCATTGTAAGTCTCTGCTTCAACGTCTCAAAGGCTTGTTCTCTGGCAGGGGTCCAGTGAAAGCGCTGTTTAGTGTTCAGGAGCTTACTGAGAGGTACAATAAGTTCTCCGCAATTGGGGATGAACCTGCCAAGTAGGCAACCATGCCTAAGAAGGTAAACACCTGGCCCACATCAATGGGAGATGGCATGCTTGTGATTGCCTTGATTTTGGCAGGGTCAGGCTTTATTCCTTGGGCAGAGATGATGTGCCCAAGGAAAAAAAGCTTTGACTTGAGGAATTCACATTTGGAGGGCTTAGCCTTCAACTGGTTTTTCTGAAGGGTGTCAAGGACAGCATAAAGGTGTTGGAGGTGTGTGGTTTGACCTTGACTGAAGACAATAATGTTGTCAAGGTAATCAACAACACACTTTTTAATTAATTTCTCAAATTCTTTGTTCATTAACATGGCAAAGGTGGAAGGAGCGTTGGTCATACCAAAGTTCATGAACCGGCACTCAAACAACCCGTAGTGTGTTTGGAAGACAGTTTTTGCTTTGTCCCCTGGAGCAATGCGGACCTGGTTGTACCCTGCAGTGAGATCAATCTTGCTAAAGATCTTTGCACCCACCAGTGTGTCAAACAGGTTGTCAATTAACAGCAGGGGATACTTATTCTTAACAGTCACCTCATTGAGGGCACAGTAATCTGTGACTAGGCAAAGGGACCCTCCTTCTTGGCTACAAAGAAGACAGCAGCCCCATATGGCAAAAGTGTGGGACGTATGAAGCCCTTATCAAGTGCGTCTATAAGGTGCTGGTGGAGGGTTTCATCTTCTTTTGGTGTCAAGCAATAGAGGGAGCGCTCCTTGGGAAGCAACCCTTGTAGCTGTATAGCATGCTGGATCTCCCGGGGAGGAGTAGTTGGTCCAGTGCTTCACTGAAGACCATGGTACTTCTCAAGGAGAGCGGCAAGTGCTGGTGGAGGTGAAGTAGTCAGGGGAAGGGCTGCAGGTGGTTCTGCACGGATAATTTTGACTGAGCATTGTGTGAAGTCTAGTTCCCCCCTTGAAATTGTAAGAGCCTGTTTCTGTGATTCTGACAAACACAGTATTGTGCAGCAACTTGCTTATCTCAACGGGGTATATCTGAAAACCCACCCCATTCCTATTGAGGGTGATAACAGACAGATCCCAGTCAATGTAGGGTTGGTTGTGGCAAAGCCAGTCAAGGCCAGCAATTACATTGTGGCTGAGCCCTGCCATGATGGGGCCAGAGAGCTTAACCTGGACGTTCCCCATTCTTATGGAGAAGGGTACTGTCTCATGGGTAATTGCCACTCTTTGGGAATCTGCCACCTGTACTGCCTTGAATCTGCTTGGCACTTGGTCTAGCTGCTAAGCATCTTCAAACTTCTGGTTGACCATAGTGTGATTGGCCCCAGTATCTACCAGTAGTTTGTGGGTGTTCTCACGGAAACAAAAGGGGTAGGCCAAGCAAGTTGCTTTATTTGGAGAGTGACTGGCTTGAAGTATGGGGTCATTGATGTGGACTTGGAAGACGTCAAGGGTTTTAACTTCATGAATGTTGTAGTTGCAGGGGTTCTTTACTAAGAGGGATTGAGAGAGAGGGTCAAGTGGGGTTGTAGAACCTCTCATAACTACAACCCTCAGGCTTTTCCTGGGTCCTTGAATTGTGCTATCTGAAGTTCCCCTTTGCGGGGGTGCTTAACTCCATTTTCCTGTTAGCATGGCTGACAGAGATCTACTTGGCTGTGAGCACTGCCAGGTGTGGGACAAGGTTGGGGTGGTGTGTCATTAAAGCAGCAAAAACCCATTGAAGCCTGATTATTAGCCTTCACAATGGCCTTATAGCAGTCATCAATAGAGGTGCAGCAATCTACATGAACTCACTTGTAGATATGGGGTTTTAACCCATTAACTATCAAGGTAAGGAGCATGGCATTCCTGTTCATCACAGCTTCTGGGGCAACAGAAAGAGCTTGCTGCCAGGCAGCAAGATATTCAGGAACAGACCCAGTCTGTTTGATAGCCAGGAGGGGAGTCCCTACCACAATGAGTAAGAATGTCTTGCTGTAGCGGGACTTTGCAGCATCCCTGAATGACGCCCAAGTAATTTCTATTTCTTGACTGGCCCAGGTGGTGAACCAAACTGTGGCAGATCCTGTAAGGCAGCCTGAAGCAGTGGCAACCCACATAGGCTCAGGTACCTGATATACACAGAGGCGGGTTTCAGTGGAGTGGAGCCAGCTGACAATGTCAGCTCCTTCCACGCCACCCGCAAAGGTTTTCAACTGGAGGTTGAGCATGCGTTGTGACAGGTCTGACTGGGGCAGGGTGACACTAGTGTTGCGCTGCCCAAGGCAGAGTTGATTGTACACACTTGTAAGTACCAGTTGATCTTGATATATGACATACCTGTTGGGGATGTCCCCCTTGGGGATTGGCAGGAAGGTTTCTTGGGGGGGAGTAGCCATACAGCCTGTACTCTGTCCTTTCTTGGGGGAATTTTTTCTTTAGGTAGGTTGTCAACCTACTGCTGCTACCACTGTTGCAACTGAACTAATTAGAGTTCAGTATTTGATTGGAGAAGATAACAGTTTAATAGAAAGGACAGTAATAATAAGAATAAGGTATTGTTTATTGTAGAATATTGTGATTAATATACCATATGGGGAAAGCCACACGGCCTTAAGGGGGTGGCATGATGGCTTGTTTCATGTAAGGATTTGAGCCAAGGAATAACTTGTGCGGGGATCAACAAGTCAAATTGGTAGTGCTCCTAATTAGGAGAAAGTGACCGCCATTTGACATTGCCATCATATTGGTCCATGTTGTTAGATATGTCAAGGGGAGGCTTATCAAGCGCCCCCTGTGTATCATGAGATACATTGGCAGGCAAGTATGGAAACTTGGTTACAACAGTAAAACTATCCAATTAAATACAAGCACATTATCAACAACAAATGAACAATCTCCACAACAAAGAAAAAGAAACTTGATAAAGATTAATCTTAAAATATATTTCTATTTTATTACTGTAAATTAAGAACCTGAACATAAAAATGCAGGATTATAAAACCTTGGTCCAAATTTTGAATCACCTTTGCGGTATGGCCTTTTTTATTTAATTAAATTATTTTTATTTAAATGTTTAAAAATGTGGGAACTCATAGACACTTTACAAAGTTCAAGTTAAACTGCATATTTCCAATAGACAAAATGAATTAACTGGAATCAGATTTGAAGTTTTTCAAATCTATCAACCATTTTTATTAAGTTTAATATGTTTTTTTTTGAAATTTTGAGATTGTCAAATCCAAGAACCAAATTTCAAATCACTTTTGAATATTACTAGACAACTCAAATATTAATTGCAGGAATGTAATCTAAATTTAATATACAGTAAGAAACTAGGACAAATCAGTCCAAATCAAGAAGCTCCACCCTGGATAAAATCAAATGATAAATTCAATCTCAACAACTATGTTTAGACATGGAAATAATTGAAATATAAAATCATCTAAGCTGAAAATGATGCAATATTCTGCACTCTAAAAATAGAATATAGCAACCTCACAACCATATAATGATATATGAGCTACCCTTCTGATGACTCAGAAATTTTTAAAGTTTTTTGGCCCCCAGTGTAGCCAGGGACCAAAAAACTTTTTC
>QTSX02001741.1:0-65385 GCA_014839935.2 Entomophthora muscae | reverse complement strand
AGCTGTTTTGGGGATGTCTTCCTCCTTGATACAAATCTGATTGTAACCTGCAGTTAGTTCAATCTTGGAGAAGACAGAGGCTCCTCCCAAGGCATCAAAGAGATTGTCAATTAGTGATAAGGGGTAACAATTCTTGATGGTGACTTTGTTCAAGGCGCAGTAGTCTGTGACCAGGCGTAAGGTACCGTCCTTTTTAGCCACAAAGAATACGGCGGCCCCAAAGGGAGACTGTGAGGGGCGGATAAGTCCTTTTTCCAGTGCTTCCTTGAGATAGGCGCGCAGGGCGTTGTCCTTGTTTGGGGTCAGCCTGTAAATGGGGTGTGCCTTGGGTACGGCCTCCTTGAGTTGGATAGAGTGTTGGATGTGTTTCTCAGGGGGTAGCCCAGGTAACGCTTCCTTAAAGATTTCTGGGTGACGGGCCACAATGTCGCAATCTTGCGGCGTGGAGGTGTCCTGATGATCCTTGAAGTGTATGATTTCATACTGGCAGGAGTCCCAGTCAATAGCTTTCAGGTTTTCCTTCTCATCCAAGGTCTCTGTGATGCGTACAAAGACGTGGTCTTGTAGGAGTTGGTCTACAGAGTCTGGGTAGATTTGGTGGTTGACACCTTTGCGCTTGATGGTCAGCACTGAGGTTGCCCAGTCTACGTGAGGGTTGTTTCTCAGCAGCCAGTCTAGTCCCAGTACAATGTCAAACTTAGGGAAGTCAATGACGGGACCTTGGATGGTGGAGTGGAGGTTCTCAAGCATGACAGAGAAGGGAGCAGTTTCTTTTGTCACGGCAATGTGATGTTCATCAGCCAGGACCACGTTTTTAATCCGCAAAGGATTAGTGGCCAGCTTGAATTTATCCACAAAGCTGCTGTTGACTAAGGTTCAATCTGCGCCCAAGTCCAAGAGTGCTGAGCCTGTGTAACTGCAAAAGCGGAAAGGGTAAGACATCAATTTATTGGGATGTCTGGCGATGGTGTATAGTACTGGGTCTTCTAAGGGCACTTGGATCATTGGGCATTGGTCCACGTCCTTGGGTTGGTATTCATTGTTGGGCGAGTCAGGAGTTGCGTGGGGAGAGCTTGGCTTGCTTAGTGCTCTCCCCGGGCTTTTCCCTCATCTTGGTTGCCTTGGGTGGCGGTGACACGGAAATGGGTACAATTTGATTGGCCGTTATTTCCATTCCCATTCCCATTTGATCCCGTGGGTTTGTGGTTGTTGTTGTTACCATTACCTCCAGGAGGTGGTCGCAAGGAGCGCCCACTTGAATGTGAGTCCTTGGGTCTCTCCTGTTTCCCAGTCTGTGCCTTGTGCAGAGCGTTGGAGGTTTGTTCCGCTTTTTCTGCTTCACAGTACAGGCTTTGTAGGTTGGTAACTTGGTCCAGGTTCACATGTCTCATTACGTGCAACTTGAGAGCGTCGTAGTACATGAGGTGTGTTGCTGGAGTGTCAAAGGCCATGTTGGATGGGGCGCGGAGACAGAGTTCCTCGTAGGCGCGGGTGAGTTCTTTAACAGTGCCTGTCTGGGTTAGGTTCTTTACTTGGCATATGATCATGAGTGCCGTATCCTTAAGCACAAATCTCGCCAAGAAGTCCTGTTTGAAAGTGTCCCAGTTCTTGTTGGTGTGCTCTTTGTGCCACTTGTTGCACCAAGTGCCAGCGTCATGGGTCAGACAAATGGAAATCTCCGCAATCCAAAACCGCTGTGGGCACTCCATCTGAGCCAACTTGCTTTGGGCAGACTGAATCCATGCGGCAGCATTGTCGTTGTTGGCCCCTGTGAAGGGTTCCAAGGCGGCGCTGCAAAGTCTTTGTGCAAAGTAGGCGGGCATGGTGGTTTTGTCAGTTGGTTGTGGCGCTGATGAGGGAGCCTGAAAGAACCCTAGGGCGGACAGGGCGTTGAAGGCAGGTAGCAGGATCACCGTGTTTTGGTAGAGAACAAAACCATCAGGTATCTTGGTACCAGGAGCATATGGCGTCCAGTCAGGCAGGCAGGAGGCCAGACATAATTCTGTCAAGGATTTGTTGGCCGCGGCACATGCGGGCAACAGGCAGAATTTTTCAAGATAAGGTAGGATGGAAAACCTACCTGTGCTACCAATGTTGTAACTGTGATGTTTTAGCAGAGTTACAAGGGGAAAAATATTTAGAGGATAGATAATAATCTTTATTGTGAGATAGTGATTATATAGCTATTGTGAATCAATGGATAGAAGGAACATGATTGGTGATCACACGTCTGGATGGAAGAGGGGGTGGCTTGATTCTGTTAATGAGTCAAGCGCCAAATTGAGGTATCCACCGTGAGGGATCATCATTTGTTCATGTTGATTGATTTGGTAATCCAAGTTGACTTCCAGGTCTGGCTTTGAGTGACCGGGTAATTGGATTGCAGGTCACAAACCTGCTTGGTTGGAACCTTGCTGGCGGGTCAAGCCTGCGGTTTCAACATTTTAAACTCAAGAAGAAGAATGTATATTTTAGTCAATTTTATTGTTATATATGGTAAGTTGGTGATCATTGCAATCTAAACTTTAGCTGCCCTAAAATGGAATAGGGTGATTTTTGAGAATGCCTATGATTCCTAAAAGAATCATTGCAAATCCACTCTAGATCCTTTGATTTCCTATTTGAGATGCCCATAAATTATATTTATTTCAAATTCCTTGCAATTATGATTTGAACCTTGGTTCTTGGATTTGACAATCCCACAATTTCAGATCTGTTAATTTTTACATGATGTCTATGATTTGTTTGACATACAGGAAATATTAAATTGTACATTGGAATCCTGCATTTCCAATTCATGTATCCTGCATTTGTTTGCTGAGTTTTGTCTTTTGTTAGTTGAGTTATCTGCTCAAGGGATTCAAAATTTGCCAATTTAAATAAACCAAAAAAGTAAATTTAAATGGTTAATTTTATTTAATATTTTAATTTTCCCTCAGCTGAGTTGCCCGCAAAAGCAATTCAAAATTTGGACCAAGGATTTGACAATCCTGCATTTTTACATTCAGGTTCAGAATTTACAGTATCATTCTTGATTAAAATCCATTGCACACAATATTTGAGTGCTTGGTTTACATAGTGAGTTGCTATTGTGTTTTGTTTTTGGATTGAGTTTTGACACACCCTGCTTGGGTGTATTTTGTCACCAATTCACATAGTAAACATATGTACATTAAAAGTCAACTCACACCATTTTGTTTGTGAATCCATGTATTTTGGATTGTATTTTGAATGGTTTTGCTTTGCGTGTGAGCACTTCTTTGCTGTGTTGACCCATTTTGCCCATTAACGCCAAAAATCCCTGTTAACAGAGTGTATATTTTAACCTGATAGTTGTATTTTTTTTAAATCTGAAACCATTTTGTTTAAAATCTGAGGTATTTTTGGTTGTTGCCATAGCTTTTAAAACTACTGCAATAGATGGTAAATGATAGTGGTGCCACCAACTTAATGATTAGTTGATGAGTCATTTAGTGACTCATTCAGTGAACTACTCATGGTGTCAATTCCCCAAGAGCAAGTAATAGAATATGTTGCAACAGAATCTTTAATGGACTTCACTGGCTAAAGTGCCTGGCTGAACTAGGCAGAACATGGGGGAAGGCTCTAATCCAGTTAAAAGGGGTATAGCTGCTTGTGGTTACTTAAACAGATTTGATATCTAGGTGGGGTGGTTTAGGGCCAGGGGTATGTAGCTTGCTATTGCTGGTAGGGTAATATAGCCAGGGAAAGCTTCCTGGGCTCAGAAAAATGGATCTATGACTGCCCAGAGACCAGTCTGAAGACTTTCTGTTAGGTGAGGATATTATTGTCTCCCTAAAAGGGCTAACCATATATCATATCAGGGGAAGGGGTGATAAAGAATGAACCTGGAATGGTACAGGACCGCTGTGGCACATCCTAACTGGCTAATAGAACTAAAATTCCCCTGTTATCCATCAGTTTATGATGCCAGCAGCTATGACTTGGAACCTATGTTCCTAGGGGTAGGCCAAGCAAGTAACCTCTATAGAGTTTCTAGGCACCTGCAGGCCACTGCAGTCAGTCACTTGCTAAAGTTGGATATGCTGGGGTATAGCTCCTCCAATCCCACCCTTTCATCTTCTCTGAAGATGGGTATGCTAGGATACTCAGGCTGCTTATGGGCCAAGAAAGCTGTACAGGCTGGGCTGGGAGGTGAGGGATGAAATTTAGCCAGGGCAACTTTGTGCTTTAAAGATCCACAATTAAACGCTTGCTGACCAGTAGGTATATAGAGATGCCAGATTACTGTGCTGCCTGGATCCATCTACTGCCAGGGGAAGATGGGTGAGGTTTGATGCCTTAGTTCAAGGAGTAGTTGCCAGAAATATCTCCAAGCAGCTTTGGGTTCTGGGGGCTGGTACGTTGGCTGTGGGTTAAACTTGGTACCCAGAGAAGCTTGAATGAGGGTATAGGAAAGATCAAGCTATCAGGGTGCTTGAAAAAGGTTGGGGCTAGGGTTATGGTTGGATGACCCTTGTGGCCCTCAAAACTTGGGAGATATTTTGGGGTGGCTAATGTAGGATTGGGGGTACCCTTTTTAAAAGCTTACCCTGGGTACCAATAGGTACAGGAATTACTTTTAGGAAAGGGGGTGATAGTTGATTGCTTAGTAAGCTGTACATATGTTTATAGGTGAGTGTAAAGGTGAAGATTAGTATAACTAGATGGAGGTGGGGGATGTGCTCTGTAGGTACTCACCTTGTTTCAGACACCTTTGATTCTAGGAATTGAAAGCAACATATGATGATATTTCAGCTTAATAGCCTAGAATGGTGTCATAATGTTGGGAATAGATTCCTAGAAACAAAGGTGTTGGAAAAGGGAAGGATATGCTCCATAAGGTTAGTGGTAGCCTTAGAATGGTTATATGCAGGTGACTGGTTCAGTGTTTACCAATGGATCCAATTCAAGTTTAATGGCATTAAAGTGTCTGTTTACTATAATTCAAAGTTGGTAACCGCTGGATGCTGCCTGGCTAATGGACTTGACCTATATGATGCGTGGATTAAATGGGTGCAGGGTTGATAAACGTCATGGTTTTGGAGGCCTGGATTGGATTAGAAGTTGGTGGGCTGCTGTTTGGGACAGGAAAAACCATGTATTTTTAGCTATCCCGATATAAACACCAAGCCGGGATTGATTTTGTTTTTAGAAAGCGTATATGGGTGTTTATCAAAAGTATGTCAACTGTAACCAGAAAAATATGATTAAAGCAAACTGTTGATTTTGTATTTTTAATAAAATTGTATTTTAGTTTGGCTATAAATGTGATTTGGTACAAGCTGTGGCTGCACGTTGGACTGATTGGTGTCACATTCAATCCATGGAAATATGCTGTAGTCTTTAGCGATTATAGATGTGTATAGAACTTTGCTCATGCCTACATATGCCCTGTCGATCCAAAAGTTGGCTGGCAGGGATATGGGATGATGACCAAATAAGGGAAAATTGGAAGGATGGCTTGGTTAGAGTTTAATGATGGGATCGGGTGATCTTTTTGATGGCCATGCCGGAATCCTTGATTAGCAGGGGGTTGAAGAAAAAGATGACGGCGCTAAATGCTCCCTGCAGGCCCTGTAATACTGCCCCAACTAAAAGGGCTTCGTAGGGAAGTGGGGTGACAAGGCAGATGATTGGGATTAGGTAGCACACCGCTGGAAGTACGGGGTACAGGATGTCCCGCTTAATGGCAAGGTTGGCGGCAATCATTGTCTTGCGCGCCTCGGGAGAGATGCTTCCTCGAAGCCGCAAAATGTGGCTACGAAGACGTAGGGCAACCAGGAGAACCACTACGCTGCAGTAAATCACGCCTGCCATAATCCATCCGTAAAAGGTCAGAATGGTCCACATACGCCCATAAGGCGTATGCTCGTCATGATACCATCACGAATACCACTCTCCTTGCCAATGCAGCCCGATTTGGCCAAAGACCAAAGGTAGCGCACTCACGACTAACGATACCAACAGAGGTACGACAAAGTACGCGACGCGCATAAAAGAGTTGACAGTGACGTCATGAAGGATGATCAACTGCAGATTCAACGTGAGTGCACATGTCAGCAGGGTACTCATCAGCGTCATAAACACAACTCCAACCGAACTCAGATTGCAGGCCCAGCCTGAGGATGATAAAACTCCTACAGCTTGGAACACCGAGTAGAGGCCGTCAATGCATATAATGCCAAGAGACAGACAAAACGACACCTTGGAATTGAGTCCACCGTTCACCACGCCAACCACCACAGCGTACATGACAACCATGCCGCTGAGAGCAATGGAGATGATATTGGAAGCTACAACAGCAATGGGATTTAAGAATTCAAATTCACAGGGCTCCATGCTGCTTGGATTACCTCACACTCATTTTAAAGAGCCCCAAGTTGACATGCTTTCAAATCACTCTGCTATAAATGTTACTTGTTTAAACTTTTATTTCGATATAGCTAATGTACACAATCGGCCCATTTCACAACCAGGACTAAACCCAGCCAATCATATCCCATAAAACTTTCACCCAGCCCAATATTTTTCACTCCAGTAGATTTTATTCAAAGATGATTGTTTCTGCCAACCAGCTTGTGACCATGGATAAACCTGATCCCGCCATCCAGTTCTTCTGATTGAGCGAGTGTAACCAGCCCCTTACCAAAGATAAAAGCGTTTCAACCATCCACACTCGAACCCCCTTCATAATCGATTGTTCTCCACCGCCATGCCCATTTACCGGCTCACAATTCGGCGCTAGGAAATTTCTAGAATTGCATCTGCCTTTAGCCTTCTTGGCCAATAGCTCAACGAACCTAGACTATATCGCCAAAACATTTCAAACCCCTACCTCGCCAAATCTCCCTTGTCAAAGGCTGCTGTTACCTCGCTAGGACAATTAATTCACCGACCCCACCAATCATATCGACCCATGTAGCCCAATGCCAACAAAGCATCCAAGGTACTCCTCCAGATTTAAGGCTTAACCTGGAAGGCCAAGTTGAATGAAGGTGGTACTATGGATCCCCAACAATAATCACATCTGCATAGAATCGCAGCAGATTTACCTTGGACCTGGGCTTTAAAGCGAGCTGCCAAAGAAATAATCGTGAGATACGCCATCTAGAAACACATTTCCTAGAACCCTGATCTTGAATTTCTGGATCAGCTGGGATTGATAGCTTTAAACCAAAAGCAAAACTCAAAAACACCTCTAATAGGATAATCAAACCCCCTGGCTAGACCCACAATTCCCTAAGGATCCTAAATATGCAATAAAAGAGTGGTCCATAAGCAACAACTATAAGCACAAACCTCTAAAGCTGTTTCACCAAAAAACTTGCATTATTTTAAACTGAACTTTAGCCCTACGTTAAACATTTAGTATGCATAGTAAAAAATAAAACACATGCTTAGGCCCAAAATCACCCAAAGATCTCAAATCTTCAATGAAAAAGGGTCAGTTAGCAGCAACTATATTGTGAAAAAGCTCTAAAACCACCTCACCAAAAAACATGACTTCTCATATTTTGTCTCTGACTTCAAAGGTGTTGATATTACATATTAACTACTGGCAAGTATATACTTCTGGGAAGTATGTAAAACAAGATAAAGGGGAAAATTAAGAAGAGAATGATACTTTGTTGTTATGAGTTTAGAGTATTATATAGTATCATGGAAAGCCACATGCTGTACATGTACGTCATGGTAGTTGTTGTGCTTTTTGCATTACAGTGCCACAATTATTTAAGATTATAGGGCTCAGGACATTTGCTCAAATACAGTCATTTGTAAGGATATGCATAGTATTGTATCATAATAGCTAGGATTGAATGGAGCCATTATTATTGTCTGGCAACAACTTCTGATTGCGCAGAAGCACTTAAGGATTGGGATAAAGGTCAACCAGATTAAAGATATATCAAAGACAAGTCAAGATTAAGATTTATTGAAATTTATTAATTCTTCTTATACCTTCTGCAAGGTTAATCCCTGGGCTGCTAGCAATGTCTTCTAGGACATTCTAACACACCCCTAATTTGGATAATTATTACTCTAGGTTTGTTGCTTATTGCACGTCAACCAATAGAATATCTTCATCTTCACCCAGCACAGGTGATCCTTGTTGGCATGGAATAATTTATTTACTTCAGGATCACTTCCTACTTCCCTGGCATACTCCTGGCATAATGCTTATTAATATGATAAATATGGGAATTTGAGATTATGGGGAATCAAACCCAGCACCTCGGCACTCAATGTAAAAGTAAAGCAGCGCCTGTAATATTTGCCAGGCAGCACTGCAGCGCTTATCATTGGCCAATTTAAGGTTCAGGTTAGCAGACTACTGCTGATCCAATATGCATATGATTTATACTACCAATTTATGTTATTTGGCACCTGCAATTCATATCTGCAAGCTCTGTCATAATTAGCATCATTGTTTTTTACATTACTAGCTTATGGGTTTGGTTGCAGAACCCCTAATCTGTGAGCTCCGTCATAATTGACATCATTGCTTGGTCAAAATTCCCAACACTTGTAATCCTAGATCCAACTTGTACATGTTGTAGTTGATGGCCCAGATCTTTTCCCAACTTGAAAGCGTTCTTGGTGTAGTGGGATTGCTTCTCTTTCAACTCTTTCCTTTTCCTTATCCTCTTGGTACTTCCTGGCGCACTGTACGTCAGAATCACTATCATCTGGTAATTTCTTAGATAGAGGTAAACATGGTCCTAATTTATTGCTAACAATGGCGGGCTTTTACCCATAGACAAGTTCATATGGTCTTTTGCCTGTATTGAAATTGACTTGAGTTCTGCATACCATGAGTGCTGTTGGCAGCATGTTGACCCAGGCTTTTGGATTGTTGGTAGCTAACTTATTGAGGGCTTCTACTAGCAAACTGTTTAGTCTTTCCAATCTTCCATTTGCTTGCAGGTGATAGGGGCTGGATAGGGTGTGTTTTATTCCATTCTTGGCAAGGTAGATATTGGTGTCAATGGATTTAAATTTGGTTCCTCTGCCCGTGATCAGGAGTTCAGGTTTGCTGAACTTAGCTATGATCTCTTTGCCAATTAATTGTCTTAAATCATTGCCTTTGTATTCTTTTGTAGCTTGGGCTACAGGCCACCTAGTCACATAGTTGATAGCTGTTATAATTTAATTTTTGCCTTTGTTTTTACCAGGCATTGGTCCTATAATATCCAGTGACCACACTTTGAAAGGTTGGGTGATTGACACTGTTATTACTGAATTGGGAGGTGCCTTGGAGCAGATGTACTTTTAATAGACTTCACATTGTTCTAATACTTCTTGGATATCATCTAGCATGATGGGCAACCAGCAGCGTGTCTTGAGGTATTCATAAAAGCTCCTGCCATAGGGGTGTCCCAGATCTCTGTGGTATTGAAGGATTGTGTCAATCTTTTGTGTTGGCAGGACATAGGGTAAAGTGTTGCCACTTGGTATTATGTAGTGTAGAGTATCATACAGTAGTTTTTAAAGCTATGGCGCTAAGCAAAACCAACTCATCTGTAAACTAAATCAACTCAGATATAAGCTTAATAAACTCAAATACAAACAAAATTTTAAGAAAATAATTTAATTTGGATTAACAATAGATTTATGGTTGAGCTCAGTTTGGTTTTGAGACTCATTGATTTTGTTTACCAATGAATTGGTTTTGCTTAGCGCCATGGCTTTGAAAACTACTGTATACATTTTTGAACAGATATTTGTTTTTGAGGATTTTCTCTTGGATGTCTATTGGTGTACCAGGTGGGAACCCCTCTTGGAGATTCCCCATGATTAACATGGGCCAATCAGGGTCACCATCAGTGCGGAAGAGATGTTTACAGTATAGCCTTGATAGGGTGTATGCTTAAGCATTTCTTTGCCTGGCTTGTATTCAATTTGCATGGGGTACCTCTGTATAAGGCTCATCCATTCAGCTTGTTGTCTAGATAGATGTTGTTGAGTCTTGAAGAACACCAATTACTTGTGGTCAGTTAGCACTTTGAATATCTGTACACCTTCCAGGTAGTATCTCCACTTCATTATAGTGGATAATAGCTACCAGTTCTTTGTCATATATTGGATATCTTTGCTCACCACCAGAAGCTTTCTTGATTCATATGCTACAGGGAAGAAGTCCTTTTCTGCAGTTTGAATTTGGAGTACTCCTCTTATTGCATAATCAGGGATGTCGGTTTCTAGTTTTTATACTCCTTCACAGCTTGGATATTATAAGATGGGTGCAGTGACCATTGTTCTTTCAACTGTCAGAAATGTTGATCTCTTAACAGTGTCAGTACAAATTTGGTTGTATTGACTGTAATGGCTGACAGGGGGCTGTCAGAGCACCCCAGTCAGGGATTAATCTTCTGAAATAAGCTACCATGCTTAGGAATGTACAAAGCTCACTCTTATTTTGTGGTGCTGGCATGTTGGTTATGGCTTGTATCTTTCCTGGGTCTGGCTTTACTCCGTCCTTGCTGATAATGTGTCCTAAAAATGGAAGGTCTGCTGAGAAGAAGTCACATTTTTAGGATTTAGCTATAAGTTGGTTATCTTGAAGTGTATTGAGAACCAGGAATACCTCTTTTCAGTGTTGCTCTATGGTCTGACTCTATGTGGTTATGTTTTCAAGGTAGATGGTAGCCGTTTTTCCAATGTTTTCTTTAAAGACTTCATTCATAAAGGTTACAAAGATGCTTAGGGCGTTTTTCATGCTAAAGTTAAGGACCACACATTCAAACAAGCCATGCTTAGTTCTGGAAGCTTTTTTGGGTATGTCTTCTGTTTTAACACATATTTGATGGTAACCTGCTATCAGATCAATTTTTGTGAAGACTTGGGACCCCTGTCAGGATTGACAATTCATTACCCCGGGAAACCTGGGCCCAAGGGTGGTATTTAAACCCTGAACCTACATTCCTGCGGGCCGCTGGGCCCATGGACCAAGGGCCCACCCGCCCGCGTTTTTTTGGGATCAAGCCCCTACAAGCTGAGGCTCCCGCTAAGTCCCAAAGTCAGAATACCTGCACCAGCTCAACCATGGTGGTGCCCAAAGAGGAGCCTCTCAAATTGCCTAATGGAAGCAGAGATGGCGCCTCTGTGAATTTCATGAGTTTGAAGTCCTCTCAAGTAACCAATCAAACCCTACTGCCAAAGATAAACCTGGGCTTTGGGCCTGACCCCGTGACCACAGCAAAGAATCAAGAAAGTTGAGTGATCAAATTGGACATTCTGACCAATGAGAGAACACCCAGCCGAGGTGCCATTTTGCCACTCCCACACCCAGGCCCTCTGGCTGCCCGCCCACACTTTTTCCGATATTTGGATAAAGCCCTGGTGGAAAATACTAAGCTTGAAGGTGGAATGCTATATATGCCTATAGATCCTGCGCTCAAACCTTATTGCTTTTTTTAAATAAAGGTTATGTTACTTTGGCTTATACAGCTATTACCGTATTTTGTATTTGCCGTCTATCAATTCAGTTTGAGATCTCCCGGCCCTCCTGCCCCACTGCCCACAGTTTTCTGTCCACCTGGTGTACCCTTTAGGCCCGTCCACTTCACTGAGTATCCCTTGAAGCCCAAGTATAAGGATTATACACCAGAGAAAATCCTTGAACTTGACCCGCTAGCCCGCATCCAATCTGCTATTAGATACAACCGCCAAGGCCTGTGGATATTCTCCACCCCAAAACTATTTAGAGGAAAATTCAATTATCTCCCGGCCTACAATATCTATATGGAACCACCCGTAGCACCCAAACCAATGCCAGCCTCTTCACCCAACCTTCCAACCAACCATATCAGCAAGCTTTTTGGAATAGTGTACATCACTGTCACAGGAGTGGTGGACACCATTGTACCGGCTGCCGGCCCGTGGTCTTGGGTGGGGAAGTCTGCTTCCTACTTTCTAAAGTTAGCTCCTCTCTTGTGGTAGGCCCTGCCCGCAAAAACCCCGGCCCAAGTTATCCCTGGAAACAGCGGGCCAGCTGCCCAAGACTGGGTCCCTGACAACCCCCCAGGGCTTCAAAAAGGTCATCAATCAGGAGCAGGGAATACCTGTTCTTAATTGTGACCTTGTTGGTTGCCCTGTAGTCTATGACCAGGCAAGTCCTCCATCTTTTTTTGCTACTAAAAAAGATAGCCGCACCAAAAGGAGATTTAGAGGGTTATATGAGTCCTTTTTCAAGGGCCTTGTTTAGATAGGCCTTTAGCTGTTGTTCTCTTATGATGCTAGGTGGTAGATAGGGCATGCTTTTGACATGCTTCCTTTGAGGTCAATTTCACGCTGGATGCCCTGGTTGGGTGGTAGTCCTGGTAACTTTTTTTGAAAAATGGAAGGGAATTCTTGGATTAGCTGTTGTTGGATTGGGTCTTGTTTGCGTGAGGTCTCTACATTTTTAAAGTGGATAATTTTATATGTGCAGGTGTTCCAATTGATCTTGTTATGGTCCTTTTCTTCTTTTTTTCTGTAATTTTCACAAATACATGATCTCTAATAAGAGTGTCAAGGTGGGTTGGATATATGTGGTTGTGCGCATCTCCTTCTTTTATGGTGAGGGTAGCGCTATCCCAGTCAATATGAGGTTTGGTATTTCTCATCCAGTCCAGACCAAGTACAACATTGTACTTGGGGATTGGTATGATTGAACCACTAAGGGTAGTATGTATGTCTTCTATTTGAAATAAAGGGATTTGCCTTTCTGGTGACTGGTGTGCTTCTTTTATCTTCCATAATAACTTTCTTGACGTTGCTTTGGACTGTTGGTAGTTTCATGAGGTTGGCAATTTTTTTGTCAACAAGGGATTGATCTGCTTGAGTGTCAAATAATGCTGTGCCCTGGTATCTGTGAAAGCAGAAAGTATAAGTGAGGAGTTCATTTCCAGTTTGGGCAGCAACTATTATAGGATTGCTGGAGGGTACTTTGATCATGATAATTTATTCCACATCCTGGTCCCTGTACAAGTCTTGCAAAGTGGGGGAGGATGGCTTGCCTAAGCACCCCCATGAGCTTTCCCCTCATTTGTGGTGTTATCAGTACTCAATTAATTTACTTGAGCAGTACAATTTCCTCCTCAAGGATGTGGATTATTGGCTTGGTTGTTATGCTTATTAGGTTGAGGGTCTTTCTTTGCTGTGGGACTCTCTTTTTGTTTGTTGGTTATATGGGTGCAATACATTAACTCAAAAACGCCAGAGCAAAAGACGCCATCTCAAAATTTTTTTGAGATGGCGTCGTGATTTACATCAGCAAAACTAAAAAAACTTAATAAAATTTATTAAATAGTTATTTTTTACATATTGGTTTCTAATACAGCATCTTGAAAAACTGCATCACAGAAATGCTATCTTGAATCAAAATAAAAAGAGTGTTATCCAAATAAGATTTTTTATTATAAAAACACTTAATAAATATCCTAAAATACGCCATCACAAAAAACTGCAACACAAAAACTCTATATCAAATCAAAATAAAAAGTCTGTTATCAAAATAAGGTTACCAAAACTTTGCAAATTCAACTGCAAAACTAGCCAGCTTTAAGTGTTGCCGCTCCAACTTGGGATAGTCCTGGGCGCCGCCGTGCCGCCTTGCAAACATCTTTTATGCCGCGGCGGCGTCTTACTATTAAATTTAGTGCCGCGGCGGCGCAAAATTTCAATCCCCAACATAAAAACTCCACTAATCAACAATATTTCCATAAGCACTAAATTTCAAAGATAATAACAACAATTAAAAACTTAATATAATAAAAAATAAGAACTAAAAAATAATAGAAACAATAAAAAAGAGGATAGGCAAAGCAAGTTTATTGTAATAAAAGGCAGGCTGTGTGGGATTAGTCCCTTGTGTTGCATGCGCCTCCACGCTGCTGAGCAGAAGACGTGGCAGGAGGAGAGGACTGGCAGTTGGCAGGGCGGGGATGCTTGCCAGTGCGCTGGATAGTAATCACTGGGCGCTCATGGGTGGGCATCATGTAGCGGTTGTCGTCCAGGCGCTGGCGCACGTGAGCCAGGATCACCAGCATTTGGGCCCAGGCCAACTGGGAGTTGCGCAGCATAGAAGACCAGTTGCACAAGGGAAGGCAGATCTGACTGACTGGCACCAAACGGCCCCAGCCACTACAAGCGGAGAACACAACACCTATGGTGAAGCAGTCCATCAACACATCTTCCATGTAGGAATATGATAGCAGTAGGGGGCGCAGAGTTGATAAGCCAGGGAGCGGTAATGCACCAGGCAACAACCAGCGTACCTGGGCTGGCCAGGCTGGCAACTTTTGGGAGGATATCACATAAAGTGGCAAGCTGCGGCAGCCAAAGGAAGGTAGAGGGAAGCATTGCCAGTGGTAATGGCTTGAAGATATGCCTTGAACGTGGCGGAGAAGCAACGGTTAGTGTTGGCTTGGATGGGCAAGTCCAAGGTCTGATGGAAGCTGGGATCTGCTGCAAGCTCAAGAGCCCAAACCCAAGCCACCTTGTCAATATACTCATTGCAGACAGCAATGGTATGCGCATGTTGCACGGAAACCTCACTGGGGGCCAGGGTAGCTGAGTGTGTCACGGTAAGTTCCATAATGCCAGGTATTGTCCGTCCAAGTAAGAAGGCACAGAAGGCCGGAAAACCTGTATCAAAATTGACCAAGTTAGCAGATTTAAACCAAACGGTCAATTGAAAATGGGTCACGGCTGCTCCAGTATGCCAGCTGAAACCAGCTCCCCCTTGTAAACTGATGTTGATAAATCAACGTAATATGAGGGTCACTCGATATAAGCTCATTACTTGGAATGGTTGTCAGAAACTGGTCACACAAGGGTTCTTCGCAACCTGGACTAGATACTTACTTGAAGATGCCAAAGAAATAGGAGATCAAGACTCAGGTGGTATTGCTTATTCAATTTTTCTGATATATATTGAATAATTTTCCCTGTTTCAACTCTAAGAGTTGAGTCCTCCTAAATTACTCAATAAAAATCAATTATCCCAAGTTCTAATTTTAAATTTTAAAATGCATCCTGTGCTCAGGTTGTTGCGGTATATCCCGTACAATCTGATTCTAAACAGAATCATTTCAGGAAGATGGGGCCCAGCATTGGGAACTTTGTTGTTGGCGCCGCAAAATGTTAATTTCATGCCAGCCAATTTTGTAGCTCCTCCCTCCATTCCTGAAGATGAAAATTGGGTCACTTCTCAATGCCCAGAATTCTACGCTGAAGATGCATTGATGCTTTCCCAGTTCATTTATCTTGGTTTACTCTGGTTAGGATTGATTGTTCTACTTAATCCTGGAGTTACAATTGGAAAATTCACAAAAAAATATCTGAAGCCGTGTTGGTGGTTAATCATCAATTCTATGTGGATTTGGGTGGTAATTCCCCATCATTTAGAAACGGCATCATATTATCCAGTTATTTCTGTCACAGAGTGCAACCCTAGACACATCTCAGCGGCCAAACAGGAGGCATCATACCAGCCGTGGTATAACTCCCCTGCCCAAATCAGGGTCATTGCATCCTTGTCAGAGTGTAGTGCCTGTACAAAGCTGTACATTGTCTCCTTGTGGTGGCAGATCCCAAACTTGCTAAGGAGGTTGGGGTAGTCCACCACCACAAGGTTGGAGTTGCGGCGGGCGCGGAGCATTGAAGATAGGGTAGGGGGAGGCGTGCCAGTGGAAGGAAGGCGTTGAGGAAATGGGTGCTGAGCACCAGAAGGATTGCCGCTGGGGGGCGCACTGCTGACAGGAAGAGGCTCCTCAAACATGGAGTCCTCATCAGGGAAATCCCCGGTACTAGAGTTTGGCGCAGTACTACACTCAGAGGCTGCCACAGTGATTGTGCAGTTCTGTTCACAAAACTGGGAGTCACTGGCCCAAAGTTGATTCAAGAAAGCAATACAAACTGAGTGCAGCATTTTTCAAAAAGTGCGCCGCTCCGCTTTGTCCATTGAAGCCATCATTTCATTGTAGGCTTGATGCATGTTGGTGTTGCTGTTGTTGTTGGTGTTGGGATTCATATTGGAAAGAAAGAAAGTAGTTTTTGGTCAAATGGGGGGATATGTTGGAAATTTTGACCAAGCAATGATGCCAATTATGACGGAGCTCACGGATTAGGATTACAGCAGTCAACTCCATAAATTAGCAGTATAAAATCAATGATACCAATTATGACAGAGCTCACAGAATAGAATTACTGCAACCTCATTGTCATAAATTTATAATATAAATTTTATATATATTCAATTGGCAGTAGATTTTGGATCATTACTGCAGAATATCCAATGACATGCGTTGCTGCGCCGTCTCTATCATACATAAAGCGCCACCACACCACCCAAAAAAAGCTCCAGGCGCTGCAGTGCCGTCTTGCAAATATTTTGGATGACATGGCGCCGCTCTACTTTTACATCAAGCGCCGCCGCGGCGCTATTTTTGAATCCCCAAAATGATTATCTAATTATTAATCATATTTCTAAGCACTAGTCTCAATAGTATAATCAAAAAAGATATTTTGGATTGGTAGTAGATTTATAATTGTAAAGACAAAATCCAACCTACTGAAAAGCGGCGCCTGAGATAATTTTCAGTTGGCGCTGCAGCGCCTAAGCTTTAATTAAAATGGCATGGTGGTGTGTTCTTTGATTTTTTTGTCATTATATCTTACTTTTATGTGATTAATCCAAGCCTTTCCCTTATTAATTGGGAATAAAATATGGTATTAATTTAAGACCTACATAATAAATTAACCTAAATTAGCGCCACTTTGATAGTACTACCCCTCTGCAACACAGTCATTCAAAAATCCACGTTTAATATGCTAGCCTTATTACTTATCATAGTATGAACTTTGCTATTTGGGTTTCAATAATACAATGTTTTACTAGTGATTTTATTTAGTAATGAAGGTATTTCTGTTGTGCAAAATGTACCCATTACAAAATCTACTAAGCAACTAAGCGTCCAATAGGAGTGGCGCCCACCAATGTGGCACTAAGAATTAACCTGTTTTAGCATGTGGTGTCATAGGACGCTATAAAGAGCACGCCATCACAAATTGACTGTTTTCACTTTTACAAAGTACAGTTCAGCGCCAAATCTCAATTAAATAAAAAATGTAAGAAACCATCTGAAACTTTGCATTTATGTATTTTTTATCTCCTCTAAACAACTGGGTACTTTTTAACCCCAGTTGTATAAGCTAGTTTTAAAAATATTCAAGTTTTACTCTTTGGCCCAGTTGAGGTAGCTCCACCAGAAGTTTGTTAATTTAATATAAAAAATGGTCAAAAACACTATATTTTTGAGCTACAGCATCTCAATTACGTCATCTTGAAAACACCATTTCACTTGCAATTTTTCAGTCAAAACTCACAGTTTTGCATACTTGCGCTACTAATAAAATTTTAATTTTTACAGAATAAAAAACATAATAATTTTGATGGTATATAATTCAAGAGTTTTTCTACAATTCTATGTAAAAATATTGACTACTTTTATATTTAACACATTCTCATTTTTCTCTTTAAAAATTCTCCCCAAATTTGAACTTTTCTGACGCAAATTTGCTCTCAGATGCCTCCCAAGCCTACCACCAACGCTACCCCCAAGGCTCCCAAGAGCACGGCTGCTCACACTCAGGCAAGAAAGAACAAGGCTACCTTCTCCAAGCAGACTCCTAAAGAAAAAACGCCTGCCAAGACCCCCACACCTTCCCCTGAGCCTGAGGCTGATAGCCCCACCCCTCCCCACTTTCCCTTTGTCTACTTCCCCTCTGATCTCCAGGAGGAGCACGTTCACTCCAATGATGAAGATGAGAATGAAAGAGTCTCCAAAAGCAACTCTGGTGACCATGGTTTTGCAGCCTCAGAGGAGGAGCCTATTCTAGAGTGGGACCTACATGCAGTTGCTAATATCTGCAATGTCAACGGGCAATTTATAGTTTCAGCTATTTTTCCTGACTTGTTTCCCATTATGACCAAGAAGGGGGGTGCTGGCTTTGTCAAGGACGGCTTTCTTTTCATATGCAATGACCAGAAAAAAATATGGCAAACCATCACTACAAATGTGATAGTCCAGGTTGCCCCGCGCAATTAACTACAATTGGGTTTACCCAAGTCAAGGAGCTCACCATTGAGCATGACTGTTTGGGCTCTGATATGATGCTTTACTATCTTATGTGCTGGTACCTTTGCCAAGCCATTCCTTTCAACAAGGACTTGACTTCAACTGAGCTGATAACTCATGCTCTCCTTTACCTGAATAAGGATCAGAGAGAGGAGGTTGGAGAAAAGACCAGACTCCAACGGTATGTGACTGATCAACGGTCAATTGATGCCAATATTGGCGTCAGCGCTAGAAGTATCAATGAGCTTGTACTTTTGGAAGTCCATAAGACTACCATGCTTGGAAAGCCCTTTTTGCTACACAACAACAGGCAAGGTTCACCAAACCGTATTTTGTGCTTTTTGACACAAGAGGATCTTGTACGCCTTTTAAAGTGTGATACCTGGTTTGCCAATGGGACTTTTGCCTCTTGTCCTAAGCTATTTTATCAGCTTTGGGCCATCCATGGTCAGGTCAATGAACATAAAATCCCCTTTGTCTTTTTCTTTCTCCCTAATAAAAGGGAAGAGACTTACATCCACGCCTTGAATATACTCAAGCAAAAACTAGATGCCATCTTGCCTACACTTGAAGAAGAGCCAACCAAGAAAAGGGGCCGCAAGAAGAAGAAGGTCAGCCCAGAGGCTACCCAAGAGCAACAGGCCATAACCAAAAAGGCGCCTGAGTCCCTTCCTTACCATATCACGTTGATGGTTTACTTTGAGGCTGCACAGGCCAACACTTTTATCAAGGTATTTAGGAGCAGGCCCAAAGGCTGTTTATTTCACTACCGCCAGGCTCTGAGCAAGAACCTGATGAAAAACCCAGCCCTCAATAAGCTGGTATACAAAGATGGTATAAAGGAGGCCAGAAAGATATTCAATTGCTTTGCTGCTCTGGCCATGATCAGAAAGGAATAGGTTAACCTTTTTTACGGCAAGCTTCTCAATGACAATTACATTCTTGGGAACCAAGAAGCCTTCACTCCTTTCATACAGTATTTTGAGCACCAGTGGGTAGGTGTATTCCAGGGACATTGCCGCATCTGCAAGGGCGGCAAATCAATTAACTGGAACTGCTATAAGCAGATCAAAGCCGGCGTAACTAAGACCACCTCCTCACTTGAAGGTTGGCATAACCAATTTTCCCGCCTGGTTAAGGCAAAAAAGCCTATGTTCAATATGATCATCAAGAAGCTGAAGGTTCAGCATGTGCATGGGGATCAGCTATATTCCCAGGCTGTCAAAGGCAAAGATTTTATAGCCAAGAATTCTGACCAGCAGGTCAAGTTTGCAAGTGTTACAAAAGCAGCTTTGGCCTATTACACCAGAGAGGGCCGCCTTACCCATCTCAAAGGCATTGCCACGGCCCTTGGATCTAATGTATAATCCACTTTCTTTAACAATAAACTTCTTTTTTCAAATATTTGATTTTAACTTTTAATATGTATATATGTTTAATATAGTGTTAAAATTTAATACAAAAATAGCACCGTTTTAGGATGTGTTGACTTTGGAGCTTTGCGCACTATAGTTGGTATTAGCTGACCCCATATTTTTATTGCAGATTTGAAATTCTTGGATGATTTTGAGTCTAGTCAAATTTTTTTATAGTTTTTGAATTTGTTTTTTGGGGCTTTTAGCAATATTTTAAGTTATCTGGTGCAGTTTAGCCATAAATATGAGATGGTGTTTTTAAGATGGCGTCTTTCTAGATGGCATTTTTGAGATGGTGTTTTTGAGATAGCGTCATTTGAATTGACGTATTGCACAGTTATATGAAGGTCATCATATTTTTTGTGCAGCTTGCTTCCCTTCCAAAAACATGTATTGGAGGTTCATGCAACAGCTCATGTCAAACCAAGGTCTGATGTGTGTGGGGAGGCCATTGTAGAAGTCCAGTTGTGGTCCAGCCTCATCAAAGTTGATGGTGTTGGGAGCTCAATCATGTATGTCTTCATAGGCTACAATTGTCACAGTAAGTTCCATAATGCCAGGAAATTATTTGGCCAAGTAGGAAGGCTTAGAAAGCCAGGAAACCTTTAATAAAATTGATCAATTTAATGGACTTCAATCAAACAGTTGATCAAAAATGGGTTATAACTGCTTCAGTTTGCAAGTTGAATCTGAAATCCCCTTGTGAGCTGACATTGATAAATCAATGTAATTTGAGGGTTGCCTAATATGATCTTATTTATCAACATGGTCATCAGAAGTTGGCCATTCAAAGGTTCTTTGCAAACTGGACCAGATACTTACTTGACAATGTGGAAGAAATAGGAGCTCAGGATCCAGGCGGTATTGCTTAGTCAAATTTTGATATATATTGAATAATTTTCACTGTTTCAACTCTTAAGAGTTGAGTCCTCCCTAAACATTTTACTCAATAAAATAAAATATCCCTTGGTCTAATCTTTATTTTAAATTCATCCTGTAGTTAGCTTTTTGCGCTACATTCCCTAAATTTTATCCTTAGCTGGATTATTACAGGAAGATGGGGCTCTGCCATTGGTACTTCATTGTTGCCTCTGCCAAATGTTAATTCAATGCCTGCCAATCTCAGAGCTTTTACTCCTACTGTCAAAGATGAAACTCTGGTGCTATCTCAATGTCCTGATTTTTATGCTTAAGACACTCTGATTCTCTTGCAGGCCATTTATATTGGGCTCTTTTGGTTAGGGTTAATTATTTTACTTAACCCTAGTATCTCATTTGGAAATTTCACAAAACGGTATCTGAAGCCGTGTTGGTGGTTAATCATTAACTCTATGTGGATTTGGTGGGTGATCCCCCACCACATGGAGACAGCTTCTTATTATCCCACAATTTCTGTCACAACAATGTACTCCTCAATAGTTCCTGTCATTTTAAAGGTTCTGAGTTCTGTCATGATCACATTGTTGGAGACTTTTATGGCAAATTTCTCCAGGGAGGCAGTTGTGAACATGTCCCAGTTTTTTTTGTGATCAGGGTGTTGATTAAATCATTTGCTTACAAAGCGTGAGACAGCCCCAGTAACATGTAAACCAATTTTGCTTGCCCAGAGTTTGCGGGGGATAGCGTACTTGTGTAAACTTATTTTGGGTGCTTTGAATCCAGAGATTGGCATTTTAACATAGTAGTCCTGAGAACGCTCCAATTGCTGCTGAGCGTAGGTGTTGAAATACAATGTTGAGTATTTGGGTTGCTTTGGGAACTGGAGGTGGATTTAAGGACTCCTTGAGTATCGAGAAAGTTGTACCGTTTGGTTGGTAAAAGGATATTGTTGAAGACAGTGAATCCTGTAGGGTTGTCCTGAACTTCTTTGTATTGTCTCCAGCCGGTGAGGAGTGCCATCTGCAAGGTTCTTTTCTTTGGAGGAATTTTTCCTGTAAGTTGTGTAGATGTGGATAACCTACCTGTGCTACCATTGTCAAGAATATACTTCTGAGAACTTAATAAATGAGATAAAGGGGAAAATTAAGAAGAGGATGATACTTTATTGGATATGAGTTTAGAGTATTATATAGTATCATATGAAGCCATGTGTTGTCCATATACATCATGGCAGTCATGGGGCTTGTCCAAGTATGTTCCTCTTAGGACTCAAAATTTTTGATCCTGTAATAGATGGGTGAATAATAAGAGTGCCACTGACTTAATGATTAGTCAGGGAATCATTTGGGGAGTCACTCGGGGAATTGCTTTCCCAAGAGGGAGTAATCAAAGATGTTGCAATAATAATAAAAGAGGACTCCGGCAAGATATATGAGGCCTTTAATAAGAGCAAGTATATGGAGATAATATAGCTCTATTTGCTTCATTTGTTGATTACTTCAAACAACAATAGATTGAAAAACTTGAGAGCAGATGTTATGTTAAAAAAGAAATTTTTTTGGATAGAACCAGTTCAAGTTTTTTAAGAATAAGACCATGAAGACTACTTACTCCATGGAAAGCTGGCACAACAAGTTTGCCAACTGTGTTGGGGTGAAGAAACTCAAGTCCAATGTCCTGATCAACAAACTCAAAGTTGAACAGGCAACCAATGAAACTCTTTATCAGGAGTTTTTAGATGGATGCCAAAGTGTTTCCCAAAGCAGCAAGGATCTCAACAGCTTTGAGATAGTTGCAAAAAATTCCCTTTCCCCCTACTACTCTTCCAACTGGCTTACTCATCTTGAAAATGGGTCATTATTTGTTAGATTAATCTGTTTCCTATTAACTGTGCTACTTAACACTTTAAAATTTTGTTTTAATTTTCTTATCAATAAATTTAAATAATTATAACAATTTTATCAAAATAAATCTTATTTAATCCTTATAATATAAAAACCTATATTAAATTAATCATTTTCTACTTACAGCTAAATTAAACTGTATTAAAAGCTAGTAACAATCTTATTTCATGTACCATTTTTCTTGAAAGCTGATTAGTAAAAAATGACTTCATTCTAAAAAGAGAAACATAAAAATACAATAAAACTGATACGATGCTTTTTGTTGGAAATTAAATTGTTGCCTAAAATCTTAGCTTTTTTAAAAATATTTAATTTAAAATATAATAATTTTTGAATCCCTCTTTTTAAAAAGAGGGCATACAGCTTTTTTGCATATTTAATAAATAAATATTAAATAATTTTGGATTTGTTTTATAAAAAATCTAGTAAAAAGTTAAAAAAACTAAAACTAAAATTAAAACTAAACTTTTATTGAAATTTCAGTGATCTCATTTAGCATAAGTAATTTATTCTTAAGTTAGATTTTATAGAAAATATATAATAAGAACTTATAAGAGAGTAAAAGTTTTTCTTTTCAAATTCTTAAGTATTTAATATTAATAAAATGGCTTTATACAACTATTTAATAAAATTATATTTTTATACTGTATGCTAGAGATAATATGTATAAAAAATCCAAACATAAAAAAGAATGTATCAAAATCTTGCTTTATTTAATTAAATTTTATAAAGGTTGAAATTTATTTAAACTAAATAAAAAATGATCTTAGTCATTGTATCTATAAAAATAAGATACAACTTTAATTATATAAGCAAATATTTATATGTGATTAAAAATAAAATTTTTGTTTTGATAGATTTAAGATATATAAAGTTCATTTTTTATGAACTGTTAAAAGTTACAATAAACTTAAGTTTATTTAAACAAAAGGTTTTTGAGTTGGTTACTAGAAGTAAGCTAAATAATAATTTATACTTTAAATTTAGTTTACTGATTAAAATATCATACTTTAAGAGTTAATTAGCATATTTTATTTCAAATAATAATTTTATAAGCTTACATTCAAAGCCGCTTCAAGATACTAAATTGGTATTGAAATATAACATTGCAGCACAATTCCGAAAGCTGAGATTAAGGGCTTTCTAATGATACTAGTTTGAGCGAGATTGAAGTACTATTTGCCGAGATATCAACAGTTAACCAGAATATAAAAAGGGGTAAATAAACAATGATATCAGACTCCAGGGGTGATATTGATAAATTAAGGAGATAAGTTGGGGGTCAGTTGGGGATTTATGCCTGTAGTGCGAAAGCTCAGCTAACATGGTATTTAAAAAGCTCAACTTTACAGAAATTTACTTTACAATCCACACCTTTACTCCTCTCTGATAACTGCACATCTATTTCCAAGCAAGAACTGCCTGAACCAAGCCAAGGAACCCAACCACTGTCATTATGGAACCCATCAAGTTTGCACCTCAGATGACACCCTTCTTCTCACTGGGGGCTTCTACTAAGAGAGAAAGAATCTCTATGCTTAAACAAGCATTCCTTTTTACTGCTGGCAGTGATCTTAACAGCTTTGTTGAGCATTTCTTATTAAAAACAGAGTTTGGAAAAAGTACCTTCTTACCTGTCATACAAAATTCTAAGACAGATGATTTCCTTAACAACCTAAAGGAATTGATGTCAGAGTCCCCTGCCAAGCACCTTCCTTCCCTAAGAGCATTGGTTACATCAAGCTACAGTCTGAAAGAGCTTTGGGATTGTGGATTTAAAATGACAAAAAATGAGTATTCATATTCTAAAAAAATAAAAAATGCTAAAAAAGCATCATTAAATTCAAAAAATAAAAAAGGAAAAAATGATTCAGTAAAGAAAGAAAACATAAAAAATATTTTAAAACACATATTAAAAAATTCATTCCCAACCAGCCAATTCACTAAAAAATCCCCTGGATTGATTTATGAAGAATTACAAAAAGAATTGAGTGAATACTCAACTAAAATAAAATACTCCTTATTGAAAACAAAAAAAGAAATTTATGAAGATATGAAAATAAAAAACAATATTTCTATTTCACTTTCCACTTTCTATAAGCTTATTCCTAATAATATAATTAAAAGCAAAAAGCAAACTGATATGTGTAACATTTGCAACTTAAAAAATCATTAGAAATGAAGAAAAAGGATTTGAGTATAAAGAAGTTGCCATTGCCTAAATCTATTAAAGAAAATTTGGAATCTATTGACCTACATGAAAAGTTTTATAAGCATCAAAATAAAGAATATATTAGTGATATAAATAATCTTGATAATAATTCATGTGTTATAGTAATAGACTATAAAGAAAACTTTAAAATAGGTGGGGGTCCTATAGAGACAAATAATTGTTTTTATGAGAAAATACCTATTTCTTTATTAGGATTTGCAATTGCTTTTAAAGAAAATGAGAAAATTAAATATGAGTATCATGACTTTTTATCTGAAATTTTATCTCATGACTCTTTGTTTTCAGGTCAGTGTTTGATAAGTCTGCTTAAAAATAATAAATTTAAGAATATTAAAAATATTAAAGTTTGGACTGATAATGGTAATCATTTTAGATCTTATGAATTCTTATATTATCTTTTTAAAGAGGTACCTAAAATTATAAAAGGAACAATTAAGTTTAATAGATTTGTTGAGTGTCATGGCAAAAGTATTGTTGATGGTCATTTTGGTGTATTATCTAAAATATTTAAACAAAAGGAAAATGAGATGTATATAAAAAATATAAATGATCTCAAAATGGTTTTTGAGAGAGAGGAAGAAAGAAAGGGTTTATATGAGTCACTTGTAAATAATTCAGATGTTTCCCAAAAAACCTTTTTTTACATCTATGATAGAAAATCTAGGCCTAAAAAAGCTGGCTTGAAGTCAAAGCATTTTATGTTAATCTTTCATATTTAATGAAAGATGGTGAGCTGTATGTTTCACCTTTGACATTTGAGGATGTTAAGGAGTACTCCAAAATAAATTATTGTGCAAAGTTCTGCACAGATGACAGAGAAACAAAGAGAGCTGATACTACTAAAGGATTAGTAGGACATGTTCATGAAGTTGGACGCATAACAAAAACTTATATTTCACATAGGGTAAATAGTCTTTTAAATACAACAACTTTTTTTTCTAAAAATAACTAAGAAATTAATTATATGAGCCAAAGATAGGGTAATAGCAATTATGGCTTTGGGGCTGCTATTACTCTCCCATGCAACTCATATATTTGATTCTTGGCTTATTAAAATAGAAAAAAGGGTTTTTAGCAAAAATACAGTTAATAGAAATAAGATTTATTTTTATTATTTGTATATTTTACACACTTAAACTTTTATTCAGTAAACTAAGCATTATATTAATGTTCAAAAAACATAAGTTTACGGCTTAAATGATACCAAAGAAGTTAAAAGTCTTTAAAATGCTTAAGCTGGCGCCTTGGCTTAATCTAACAAATAATGACCCAAATATTGTAAAAGTTCTCTAATATTCCAAATTAAATCTTGCATTGCTTTTTAACTTTCTTTTAACTTTATGTTGTGACAATAAAACAATTTTCTATAAAAAAATAGTTTTAAAGTAGATTTTTGTGTAGCTTCATATTTAAATTTTAATTGAATAAAGTAGCATATAAATTCTAGTGTAATATTGCTTTTAAAAGTAAAAAATATTTTCTTTAAAAACAGCAAATTTAAGCACTTTTTATTTTATCTATTATATTATTCTTATTTCAGAAATGAGCTCCTTGGGGTCTCTTTAGTCTATTTAAAGTTTTAATGTTTATATCTTTATATTAAAAAGTGGATGTTTTTTGGCTTCAAAGTTAACTTCTGGAAAATCAATTTTTGCACTTTGATCTTTGATATTTTTGATTTTTTTACCTTACATAATGTTTCAATTTTTGCACTTTTTGGGGATCCCATTTTCGATTTCTGCACTTTCGACCCTAAAAATTTCGGCCTAAGGAACTTGCCTATAATTTCGCTAGTTAAATTCTCCAGAAGCTCTTAAATATTATTTTAGCAAAAGTCAGGCGATGGCAGAGTCCTTTTTCAATGAAGTGCGACATCGTCTTGAACTTCGAATAAAATCGTGTTCCCTCAAAAAATAATCATTGGAGTCTAACAAAGCCATCATTTCTTTTTAGCTGGTAACTCCCAGGTTTATTACTCTTCATACCACTTAATAAACACAAGAAACTTATTCAGCACAGCCGTCCTACTTCATTTATTTGAATCAAACCTTTATTTTGCATTACGTTTCATAGTATTATTTGTCCTTTTTTCTTTTCTGCTTAAAATACTTCACGCCTTATTTTTCCAAGGGTTTAAACCATCTGCCTTCAAAAAGTTTTATACAAGCCAAACCGCCTTTTTACTTAACTTCTATGACTTATTTTTCATCTTTCCTTTAGAAAGTCGCTTATTTCAGATAGCCATGGCAGACAATAAAACACTACTTGATGATGAGATTTCTGTTATCGAGTCCATGTATGGCACAGAAGCTTTTCAGCCTCATAAAAAATTACCCTCTACATATGTGTTAATAATCAGTAAGGCCTTCCTATCTCTACAGCACCTAGTAAACTTAGAGCTTTGGATTACTTTTCCAGAAGGGTATCCCTCCTCAGTGGTTCCAGACTTTAAATTCCATGAGCTCCTGACCCCACAAAACCCAATTTCACTGGTTCAAAAATTGAATGAAGGCGTGGCCAGGGATTTCAATCAAATGTTTTCTCCTGGAGAAGTAGTTCTTTTTTCTTGGTTTATGTTTCTAGAAGAATATCTAACTCAATACGCGCCCAGCCTCGAAGATCTCCATATACCAAAACAAAGCTCACTTCAACAGCCTCGGGAAGAAAGTTGTATTGAACAGATAAAAGACGACCCTGATATTTTTAATAGTCGCATGGTATATTGTGGGCCTCAAATCATTTCTGGAACCCCCATAGAGGATCGAAAGAGTGTTTTTATTGCACACTGTGCTGAAGTCCATTCGGTTGAAGATGTTAAGAAAGTGATTGATTATTTGCTAGAAGATAGAAAAATCGCCAAAGCAACGCACAATATTTCTGCATACAGGATATTGAACTCCGATAATACAATTAATCAAGGTAAGTCCAAAGCCGTTTAATAAGGATGTTAAATCCGTTCGGATTAGTTTAGAATTATTAATAAATTATAATCCATTAAGACATGCTGCCTTTTAAGTCTATATAATACAAGAAAGTGATCTATTAAGTTTTAATAGGATTGGGCTTTATAAAAAACCAAAGATGCCTCCAGAAAGAAAATCTAAACCTTAGGCTAACCAATCCCTTTAGACAATGACGATGATGGCGAAACAGCTGCTGGGTCAAGGCTCCAGCACCTTTTGCAAGTGCTGGATGTAAAAAATGTTTTGGTTGTGGTTAGTCGTTGGTTTGGCGGGATTCAACTTGGTCCAGATAGGTTCAAGCATATTAATAATGCTGCTAGAAGCATCCTTGAGGAGCAGGGGTTTCTAAAGCAAACCTCGAGCGAGGTTAAACCGAATAGAAAGTCAAAATAAACTTCATTTTCGGGCTTCTGGATAACTGAAAATTTTATCAGACAAACAGAAGGCTTTACATAGTCCTAGAAAAAATCCCTCCTATATGACAGCTTAGAAAGCATCCATGATCTCTTATACCATACCTCAAATCCGCCAGATCCATCCCAGACTAAGTCCTACTAGCCTAAGTTTGTCTTAACTTTTTGGCATAGGCGTTTTGGCCTCCCATCCCCATAAAATTTTCTGTTATCACCCTATCCCCTTTATATGCCTATCCTGGTCTTTATTTCATCTATGTAGGTTGGATTAAAATCACCTGTTAAAAGAGACCATTAGAAAGTCAACATCTTATTTCTACATCCTGTCAAGGTACACTATGCTTTTTTAGATACCCACCTCATTTCTAACGTTTTTTTCTGACAATATTATTTCTGACAAATTGTTGGATTTCAGTGCTTTTTGAGTTGTAAAAAATATGGAAAATAAGGATTTAGCTTTATTTTATTGGTACACATATACAGTGTTTCTGAAACTGATTTCATAAACCTTTATTTTCTATACTTTTTAGATTAAAAATAAATAGATTGTTTAAAGTTTAGACTTTTTTGAATCCATTAGTAAAAAAAGCATCTGGTACACATTTGTAAATCCATATTTCTGATAACAATACTGTCATGTTTGGCTCCAGGGGACGACATCCTGGAGGACACGCCGGGAAATCTTTATTACGAAAGATTTGAGATTTGAAGCTAGCCTTAGGTTAGCCTTCAGGGCAAAATTAAGGGCACATACCTTAAATTCCTGGAAAACAAGATGTAAAAGTTCTTTTGGCAGAAAGGACAGGAAAAGCTTGAAGATTATAAAAGCCAACGCAAATGTGGATAAACTTGTCTTTATTAGGAGTAATGATTCTACTTTAAATAGTTGACAAGAGACAGTGATCACTCAATAGGAAGACAGAGTGGCTGAGGGGGTCACGTTGGGATGAGGTCATACCAGGATCAACCACAGACAGGTACAATAATCTGGAATGGGTGGATATTGAACCAGACCCATTTACAGAAGGCAGGGAATTTCTGAACTCAAAGGCAAAACCAGCCAAATCTTTGCAACTATCAATATTCAAAGGCCAGATCAAAATAGCATTGATTGCGCAATTTACGGCATCTCCCCCCTCAAGATTGGACACAGGGAGTTGATATTTGTAAAGGAAGTTTGGAGTGAACACAGGCAAAAGGACGTCCAGAAGACAGTAGTTTCACGGTGTACTCAACACCCTTCTTAAAGATGACCTCACAGGGCCCAACCCATAGGGAATCCAGCTTGTGGGCTCTACCACCTGTACAATTCTGGTAGTAGAGAACTAGATCACCTACTTGATACTTGGGGAGGGAGGCTCTAGCAGCATTGGACGGGGAGAGCTCCAGAGCCTTAACCTTATAAGCAGTGGAGTAAGCAGTTGCCTGGATGTCAATGATACAATTGGTTAAGTCTTTAACGTGGACCTCAGGATTTGCAGACGTATCAAATTCAATCAAAGGGGGTCCCAAGATTGAGGGGGTAGCAGCCTCACGTCCATACAGCATGGCAAAAGGGGATTGATCAGTCACACAGTGTCTACTAAGGTGGTAGGCAAAGAGGGCAGCAGGGAGGAACATGTCCCAATTGGCAGCGTCAGAGAGCGTGAGTTTTCTCATGATGGATACCAGGGTGGAGTTTGCTCGTTTGACAGTTCCATTGGTGGAGGGATTATATGGCGCAGAGAACAACTGGTGAGTCCCCATAGCTTCAAAGATAGAGGTGATGAGGCAAACATTAAAGTTGGTACCATTGTCAGAGAGCAGGACTTGAGGGCAGCCATGTTGATAGAAAATGTCTTGCAGCAAGAAAGTAGCCGTGGTCCTAGCCGTTATATCTTTTGTTGCTCTGGCTTCAACCCACTTGCTAAAGTGGTCTACAGCAACCAAGATAAACCGGCATCCCGACCTAGACCAGGGGAAAGGCTCAACAGCATCAATACTCACCATGTGGAAGACATGCTTTGGAGGGATGAGTTTGAACTGGTGTTGGGACAGACGAGGGCGTTGGAGCTGACAGGAATGACAGGAGGCAAGGACATCAGGGATCAAGAGGCGCATGTTTTCCCAGTATAAGTTTTTGCACAACCAGTCATGAGTCTTGGCTATGCCTCCATGGCCAGTGTCAATGTGAGCTTGGAGGATGATGGCTATCCTCATGCTAGAGCAAATGTAGGGTAGGTAGGCATTGTTGACCTTTTTGAAGAGCTGCCTATCACAAATTATAGTGTCCTTGGATAGGGTCTGTAGTGCCAAGCGGATGCCTTCTGGCTCAGTGGTCCAAGAGTCAGGATACCCTATTAGTTTGTATAGTTGATCAGCATCAGTGGGATGGATAGCCAGGATTGGCATTCTTGACAGGCCATCAGCATTCTGATGTTGGGCCCCAGGACGGTGTATCACAGTGAAGTCATACCCTTGTAGACGCAGAGCCCAACACGCTAGTTGACCTTCAGGTTCCTTTAGCTGTTGTAGCCATTTGAGGGAGGAGTGGTCTGTGACTACCATGAAGTGGGTTCCATAGATGTAATGCCAAAACTGTTTCACCGCATGCAGCACCGCCAGACATTCTTTCTCAGTGACACTGTAGTTCTTCTCGTGCTTATTGAGGACTCTTGATGAGTAGGCTACAGGTCAATCCACACCTTCATTGTCAAGTTGGGCAAGGATGGCACCCACAGCTACTCCACTAGTGTTGGTATACAAGATGAACTCTTTATCATAATCAGGATAGACTAAGATAGGAGCCTCCTTGAGCTTGGCCTTCAGGGCTTTGAATGCTTGTTGTTGGCTGTCAGTCCATTCAAAGGGGACATTGCAAAGCAGTTGGACAAGGGGTTCACTAAGTTCAGCAAAGTCAGGGATGAACAGTTGGTAGTAGCCCATCATACCAAGGAATACTTGAATCTCACAAAGATTTGTGAGAGGTAGCATCTTGTTGATGGCTTCCACCTTATTATTCATAGGGCAGATTCCAGTTTGGGTGACTGCATGCCCTAAGAACTCAAGACGTTCCTTGAAGAAGGAGCACTTGGAGGGTTTGAGTTTCAAGCCAGCCTCACAAATCTTGATGAAAACAGCCTTGATATGGTCCAAGTGGTTGTTAAAGGTAGCACTGAATACGGTGATATCATCAAGGTACACAAGGACACAAGAGAGCTTTAGATCTTGTAGGATGGAGTCCATAGCCTGTTGAAATGTGGCAGGGGCATTGCAGAGTCCTTGGGGCATACAAGTGGGTTCAAAGAGGCCTTCTGAGATAATAAGTGCAGCCTTTTCTCAATCTTCAGGAGATAAGTCAACCTGCCAGTACCCTGAAGCTAGATCCATGGCAGAGAAAAACTTGGAACCACCCAGCCGGCTGAGAGCATTGTCAATTCTGGGCAAGGGGTATGAGTCTTTCTTAGTGAGAGAGTTCAGGCGGCAATAGTCCATTACAATGTGGTGTCCCCCATCTTTCTTCTTGAGAATCAGTAACAGAGAAGCCCAAGGACTTTGGGAAGGAGCCAGTAACCCAGCGTCCAGAAGTTGCTTGAGTTCTTTAGACACCTGATCATCTTTCACCCTACTATGGCAGTATGGTTTAGCACAAAAAGGGGGCGCATCCCCAGTATCAATCTGATGAATGACTCCTTTAGCTAGGCCATAGTCCGTAGGTCCAGAGGCAAAGATGTCACTGAACTGATTGAGTAGGTCCAACACGTCTTTTTGTTGAACAGGAGACAATTGGGGGAAATCAGCAGCAGTAAACAAGGAGAGAACTTGTGGATCATCTTTAGGTAGGTTGAAATCACAGGAAGTTCTGAAGGGGTAGAGAGAGGATACTTGCTCTGCTCCTAGTATATGACCATGACCTACAACCTGGCCTCTGGTCACTTGCATGGGCATAGCTGTCAGGTTAGCAAGCAGTAATTGTACGGGCTCTTTGTGGGTTCAGTCTAAAATTCCAGGACATAGGTGAGGCTTGGTACAACTTAAAGATTCAGATGAGTAAAGCTCCAAGAAGGAATTTTCAGGCAGCTCATAGGAAATCTGGGAGTCAATCACCACTTGAGAGCCTGGGGGGATGGTGATAGCCGCTGGGGCAAGAAGAGGTACCCCTTCTTCTGCAGGGCAGGAAGGATAGGGGTACACATGTTGGAGGAGTGAGTCCTATACTTGAGAGAGAAGATACCCATAGGATACTCAAGCACACAAGTTTTAAGACGTTTTCCTGGGAGGCCCGGAGGTTCCTCAAAAATCAAAGGAACCTCATATCCCAAGAGCAAAAGGTATCCATCTCGTAAGTTTACAATCCCATTATATTCTTGGAGGAATTGAGTACCAACCAAGAGGTCATAGCTTTTGTTCTCTAGGACCACAGTGGGGGAAGCAATAAGGAGTTTCCCAACCCTCATGGGTAGAGCAGAGTAGGCACCAATGGCTTGAGTTTGGGCCATGCCAGCTGTGCCATACAACTGCGTGTAGTTGAGGTCAGGGGCCAACTTAAGTTTCTTCATTAGTTTGGAAGATACCACGTTGACTGGGGAACCTGTGTCCAAGATGGCTTTGATCTTAACCTTTTGGATTGATACTTCCATGCGGGTTGTATCTTTCCCAAAGGGAGGCAAGACTGCCAACATGTCTTGCGCAGCCTCTAGCTCCTTTTCCCATTTAGCTAGCATGCACTGTAACGCAGGAATTTCTTTATATACTGTCTGTAGTGGGAGAGATACAGTTACATTGTGGAAAAGAGCTTCAGCTAGCTCAGCTGCTTCCTCAGAAGAGTCAACCAAGACAGGAGGTCGGTGGGCTTGGGCTAGGTAAGGGCGAGCCACCATGGACTTAGCTTCACTTGTAGGTACTTGGGAAGTGGTGGTAGTCTTCTCAGAGCAAAGCTTGTATGGTACAGGGATGGTTTCCAGAACAGCCAGGACGGAATAGCCATAACTATCAGAGTCTTTACTATCAGAATCTTTGGGCTCTGAATCACTGGAGAGATTGTGAAATAGATGAAGGATAGTTGGGCCAGAGGAAGAGGGAGTTTCCTCATCAGACGGAGGATCAGGGGGAGACAGGGGAGATTGGTCAGCAGAGAGCGTCTCTGTTTCTAAGCTGACCTCTCTTTTCCCGCCTGTTCCTTGGGATTGCAACCTTCCACTCAGGGATTAGTGCAAGTGCGTGAGTGGTGCCCAATCTGGCCACAGTTATGGCAGCCTTGCCTCTTAGCCTGTCCACCAGTACCCAGAGTCATAATGCGCGGCGTACAAGAGGTAGTCCCAGCATTATTGGCTTTATTCTCACGTACCACCGTACCTTCATGTGTCAAATGCATGTCTTGTAGGAGCGTCTTAATACTCTTCATGGAAGTGAGTGAAGCCTTGTGTGTCTTAAAGTGTAGACATAGAAGCTGGTTCACCTTCAAAGCGTTTGAACAATCCATGTAGGCTTCCCGGGGAGTTAACTGTCAACTAGTAATTAACTGCTGACCTTCAATGTAGAAACAATCTGCAAACTCAGCCAGGGTTTCCTTGGGTTTGAAAGCAATGTGAATAAATGCATCCTTCTTGACCTCCAAGCTGAGATCTCCTCCAAACTCCTCAATAAGGAGGCGTTTCATATCCTCCCAAGTGACAATGGAGGGGAGCTTGGGGACCACAACTTCCTGGCAGGTAGGATGGAGGCAGGTAAGGATGTGTTCCTTCTTGAGCTTGTTGGTAGCCCTACATATTGCAGTTTTGTAAATGGTCAGAAAAGCAACAATGGTAAAGGTCTTTGGATTGAATATCTGTTTGAAGGTCATCTTATAGTTTGGGTCAATAGAGGAGGACAAGGACTGACTGTTTTCACCAGGGTTGAGGACATTAATATGAGGGTTGCCCTCAAACTTGGATTCAACAGCAGGTTGTCTAGCCCAGAGGAGTCAAAGGCTTTCCTCTAAAGTGTCCAAGGTAGAGCTGTTTTGCCCAATTATGTCCTGAGAAGTGGCAGCAGCAGTCCCAAATTCATCAATCTTAATTTATTGCACTGCCAAGGTGCCAGCAATCCCATTGACATGGGTAGTCAGAGAAGTGGTCTGAGCAACCAAAGGGGCAACTTGTCCATTTAGGGTCTCAGTAAAGTGGGAGAGGTTTTGGACCTCTCTTTCCAATGAGTCTTGCCTATCAGCTACATCACTTGTCACTTTGGCAAGTTGATCTAGAGCACGCACACAGTGGACCCAGGGTTGACCTTCTAGACCAGGGCAACAACCGCAATTGTCATGAGCACAAGTATTAACAACTTCACCTTCCTTTTCATCTTCAGATTCAGATGACAAATCTTCAAAATTAGAGAAGCGCTGTCTTAAGTACCTGATTTCACCTTGTAAGATAGCCATCTGATCAGTGAGAGAGGCAATACAAGGGTCAGGCATAGGTTCAACTGGAGGGGGGTTCTGCACAGAAGCTTGACATTGAGTAATAGCCTTGAGTTCAGGATGGCCTCCTATACCTTGTTTTTGAAATCAGATGGGGGCTTGACAGGAGGAGCAGGAGGAGTCACCTCAATAGAGGCTACCCTGTCATCCACATAATTTTGCACTTGGTATAGAGTGTCACCTAGTGCAGCCTTATCTAGACTGTATTGATGCTGCAGGTGGCAGCCCCAAGTATTGACATGAGCTCCTATCAATTTGAGTTGCAAGTTGACATGCTCTCTTAATTGATTGAGCTCACTAACCAGAGTCACAAAGTCCTGTCAATGGTTTAGCAGAAAAGCCTCAATTTGCTCACACCATGCTGCCTGATGTTCATCCAATTTGCATAGTTGATCCTTTATGTATCCAGGGAGCAAGGAACAAAGGGAGTTCAGGGAGGCGGTTAAATACTTCTGTGACGCCAACAAGTTGCGCTGGTTGTCAGAAATACAAGCAAAGAGACTGTGTGACTATTCTTGGTAGGCCATATTTTGAGTGTGGTTATATGAAACAGCAGTGGCTACAGCATCTAACAGTTGATTCTGGGATCCTAAGGCAAGTTGGTGGTGAACTAGGGCAGGTTGGATGAACTGGTTGACCAACACGCCAATAGTATCTTTGGATTCCATCAATGAAGGGGAGACCAAAGTCAAAAGGAAAGAATACAGGTCTTTAGAGGCGTACCTGGGATGGAGGCCAGGGATTTTGTGCATGGCTACCGTGCCAGAATGAAGAAGGGAGCAGGCAGCAGCACAAGCCTGCTCATAGTTGAGGGAGAAAGCAGGAAGGGGGCCCACACAGGCCCAGGAGACAGAACCAATACCATAAAATTTGCGGGGGCATCGGTGATGTCTTCTTCTAGAGGGGGACTAGAAACTTTAGGTTGATCTGGTACTTTGGAAACAAAGGGAGAGGTACCAGAGAATGCGCGTGGGAACGGGGTAACCAAGGGGCTTGCAGCCCCTGTAGTGAGCACCATTTTGTTGTGTTTGGCTCCAGGGGACAACATCCTGGAGGACACAGCAGGAAATCTTTATTAAAAAAGATTTGAGGTTCAAAGCTAGCCTTAGGTTAGCCTTCAGGGAAAAATTAAGGGCACATACCTTAAATTCCTGGAAAACAAGATGTAAAAGTTCTTTTGGCAGAAAGGACAGGAAAAGCTTAAAGATTATAAAAGCCAACGCAAATGTGAATAAACTTGTCTTTATTAGGAGTAATGATTCTACTTTAAATAGTTGACAAGAGACAGTGATCACTCAATAGGAAGACAGAGTGGCTGATGGGGTCACGTTGGGATGAGGTCATACCGGTATCAACCACAGACAGGTACAATAATCTGTAATGAGTGGATATTGAACCAGACCCATTTACAGAAGGCAGGGAATTTTCTGAACTCAAAGGCGAAACCAGCCAAATCTTCACAACTATCAATATTTGAAGGCCAGATCAAAATAGCATTGATTGTGCAATTTACAACAAATACTGTAGATTTAGAACCTCTTGGGAAAATTACAAGGTTGTCAAATCCTACACCCAAGTTTCAAATTGAACATGGGAGTAGCTCAGCTACATTAAAAATAAAATAATTAATTGAACATTCCTTCAATTTAACATTTTTAATTTATTTAAATTTGAAAACTCTACATCCCAAGCGCAAATAATTCAACTTGCGCCACACAAAACCCATCAACTGAATGAGGGATGCACACATAAGAAATACAGAATTTGAATGTACAATTTGACATACTGTAAATTCAGAACCTAAACGTAAAATGCAGGATTGTCAAATCCTTGATCCAAATTTCAAATTACATTTGTGTGATGGCTTTTTTAATTAAATTGAATTCTTTGTATTTTTATTTGAATTTTTAAAAATGCAGGAACTCATAGACACTTTTCAAATTTCAAGTCAAACTGCATATTTCAAATGGACAAAATGAATTAATAGGAATCAGATTTGAAGCGTTCAAATCCATCAACCATTTTAATTAAGTTTAAAATGTTTTTTGGAATTGCAGGATTGTCAAATCCATCAACCAAATTTCTCATCACTTTTGAATGCCACTAGTAAACTCAGATGATAATTGTGGGAACTGGAATCCAAATTTAATGTACAGTAAGCATACTAGGAAACACCAAACCAAATAAAGAAGCTCCACTATGACTAAAATCAAATGAAAAATTCAATCTCAATAACCATGTTTAGATACAAAAATTGATTAAACTTTAAAATTATCCAAACCCAGAAAGGATACAATATTATACACTTCAAATCACAGATATAGAAATTCTATAACTATTCAAGGCTAAATCAAGAGAAAACAACTACCCACAGCTAAACCAAAAATATAAATAAATACATATTTAATCTAAAATATATTTTTTATTTTATTTTTATGGACAGACTATCCCATTCCCAAACAGCTGCTGCACCAACCCATGGGGCAGCCTGTCCACAAGGGCACCCCAGAGGGTTCAAGAATATAACTATAACACAACTCAAGGGGAGTAATGCTGATACACAGGCCTCCCAAGACATCAGCGCCAGCCAAATACCTCCTATTCACAACCCATAACTAGCAGCTTGAATCCCAGGAAATAGCCACTTTCAAGGCCTGCCACCAAAGTCTCCCATACAATTGTCATTGGGAACAATGAGGTTACATACACCTCTACTGTGTACCCAGTTGTCACCTGGCCCTGCACTCTGGATCCAAGAGTTGTCATTACATGCCCCTGCGTTTTTGACATGTCCTATGAGCCATTGGCCACAACTGAGGAGCTATCTGCGCCTGGGAGGTATTCCACCATTGACAGAGCCACCACAAGCAAGAGTGATCCCACCTTCTACACAAAGGTCCTTGTCCCCTGTGTTGAGCCTGATAGCCAGGATGTTGCGGTACCTGCCAAGGGCTGGCGTTGGTTGACAGATAGTAAGCATGAAGCTCTCCTCAACTGCTTGAATGATTGAATGGCAGTTTGGGATATTGCATCCTGATTTGGTGTCACAGCCAGATATATTGGCAACCTCAACAACAAATACATTAATACCAAGAAAATTGCTGAATCTGTCAAGGCTAAGCGGCAGCCAAAACTCTTGCTGCCTGTGCATATTGATGCAATAAAACAGTGGGTAGCCAAGGATTGCCACTTGGACATGCTTGCTGTCCAATCAATGCTGGCCACAGAGTTTGGGCTTTCTGTCTCCAAAACCCTTGTCTACAAAGAAATAATCAAATTGGGCTTCTCTTGGAAGCTTCTCAGAGTTTCTCTGCACAATAGAAACAGTGAGAAAAAAATCAAAGATTGACGCATTTATGCCAAGACCTATCTGGCTCTAAAGCAGACTGGCAACAACAGCTCTTTTATATAGATGAATTTTTGTTTTCCTCCTCACTCAGGTCTAGGCATGAGTGGACCAAGAAGGGGTCCAAGGATGGTGTAGCGCATTGTGCAGCTGTCTGTTCCCAGACATATTTAAAGGTTGCGCTTCTTGGTCCTTGCGGGTTGGACCAGTATCTGATGATCAAGGGTTCCATAACAGCAGGAAATTGCTTGATTTTCTCCAAAATATCAAGGAGTACCTTAAGATCAATTACCAAGGCACATCCAACATTGTTGTGCTTGATAATGTCAGGCTCCACAAAGTGGATCTGGTTATATCAGAGTTCCAGCCAATCAATAAAAATAGCCATTCCTCCAGCCACTGACTTGCTGATTGTCCAATGAGACTCCTCTTCCTCCCGCCATATTCTCCATTCCTCAACCCATTTGAGGAGAACTCAGGTGGATCAAGAATAAGGATAAAGTGTGGCTCTCACAGGACACCAAAGATCTCTTTAATATCCTTGAGGTCAGTCAATTCACAATGCCACCTGATGTGGTGGCAGCTTTTTACAAGCACCCAAAATCCTTCCTTCCCAAAGCCCTCAACTCCAAGCCAATCAGATAAATGGGCGCTCCGGGTTTTATTTGTTTTTATTTTTATTTAGTTTGTTTTTATTAGGACTTGAAAATTATTATTTATATATATAATAACTTTACATTGAATTGTATTATATACATATAAGAATTTGTACATTAGTTAAATAAAATTATTTATATTGGATATATAGACACATATTTTTAGTGTAATGCATCAAATATTGTATTGACTGTAGAGCTAACAAATAAATAAATTAAAAAAGATCAAAATATATTCATTTTATTTGAATAAATGTGAGCCCTTTTTATTACAGTGGCTTTTTTTAAAGCCACAAATTGGACCTTGTGAGTCATCACCTGATCTTATTGATTTAGTGCCACTATAGCCACATAAACAAAAACCAATGATTTTCATGTATATGTTACTCATTATTACTTATGACACATGTTAAGCATAGTAAATCTATTTATTAAATCATATTAAAAGGAAAAATTAATTCAAGTTCTAAACAAGCACTTGTTTAAAACATAAGTGGAGCAGGCAGTTTGATTCAGATAAATAGAGCTCTTGTTGTTTAACTACGTAATATATGAACCCTTACTTGATGATCAACTAAATAAACAAATTATAAATTAGATTTAATATTAACTGTGTTTGATTTATTATAACTACTGTATTATTGTATACTACCTAACTATATAGTACTATTATAATAAAAAATAAAAATAAAAAATTAATATAGAGGGAATTTTTATTGTGCAAATGCAAAAATGCAAGGGATGGGTTATTTGGGGAAATTGTACCCCAAAATACTGTCTTCTGCAAAAGCCACTAATTGAGACCACATACTCTTTTTTATGTGGTGGATGATGCAAGAGCCAATTGTGAGTGGGGAGGTGTTAAGCAACTTGTGCTATTGCTGGTATTTTCAAAGCTACAAATAGATGTTAGCCTTGCCAATGTACTCTACCTAATCCTATGCAAGAGCATTACAGACTACAATAGAATAGAACTTAGAAGATAATTGCTTTATTGATACTGGAGTACAATCTAGCCAGTGGCTACAATCTATCCAGGTGTAACTATGAATTTGTTGTTATCCTTTCAGGCGTCTGTATCAATATATACTGCAACAACCCTTGTTCTTGTCCTTTCAGACAGTTCTCAGTGGCTACCTTTGCAATAGGTCTATCTTTGCTGGCTACACCCATCCTGATTGGCTGTCCTTGGCATGTGATATGCTACTGGCCTTAGCAGGCATCCATGGCACTTCAGCTACAGCCTACGCTCTTCTTGAGCTAGCCTACTGTCATTTATTGATTGGCTGTATCTTACACGCCTATTATTGCGCTGGGGAACTACACCGTATTTAGTTGATGCTTAGAAATAGTCTCAGTTCTATCCTCCTACTTTGAAAGGTAGAATTATGGTATTCCTTTTTTTCTTTTTTGGGTTTAATCAGTGATACTTTTCTGGATAGCAAGCCTTCTGCTTATTAATGCAACAAGTCAAATAAGGGATTATACACCATATAATAGCAGACTCAATCCATTAGTGACTCAGAGGATTATCTGCCGTGTAATGCTGACCCGAACCAATAAGGAACTCAATTATACGCCCTGTAATGCTGATCCAAACTCGGTATTTCTTAGTCATTTGTATATCACTTGTTTGATATGAACATATACACCCATCAGGCTGTGTGGGGATGAGTTGATACAACATCCAGTAGGGTAGAATAGGTGATATACAATTGATGATTTAGTGATTACACGCCATGTAATCAGTGATATTCACTATATTGGCTAACGTTTATACAGCGTATAATAGTTACATCAATTATAATAAAGCAAACAATATACGGTGTATAATCACTACACATTGGGATGATCAGTGATAATACAGCGTATAATTGTTACATCTATCATAATAAACTAATGATTACACAGTGTATAACTACAATATCAATTATAATAAGCTACTGATTATACGGCGTATAATAACTACACTTGATTAAGTGATAACCATATGATAATACGGCGTATAATTGTTACATCTATCATAATAAACTAACAATTACACAGCGTATAACTGCCATATCTATTAATATATGATGACCAAGTGATAATACAGAGTGTAACTGTTTAAGATCTGCGTGCAATGATTAGCCTGATCATTTGTGGTCAAACAGCCTAATCTCACAGGTGGCGTTCATCACCCCAATTGTGCTGAGCGCTTTATAAAAGGTAGGGTCATAAGGGAGTTTGTGAGCAATTGTTTTTCTGGAGGGAGGTAATAACTAAACATTGATGCTAATGCAAAACTGTTGTAGAGGATGTGCTCCACGGTCTTATAGCCCTGTGAAGCCTTTTGTTTTTCTGATGCTAGGCGGCAAATATCAAGTTGTTGAGGGACATCTTCTTTCTTGACATTTGTTTTCAATATGCAATGGAGGAGTATGCCAAGGTATAATGCAACATGCCACCCCTGCAATGTATAAAGTTAGGAAAATAAACAGAATTTCTTATATGTAGCTGTTAATTGGTTTATATATGAAGTATTTGAGTAATTGAAAAGTGTTTCCTGGGGAGCTCCAGTGGTGTCCTCCCCCAGGCTTCTGAAAACAAAATTAATAAAGATTTTAACTTGTTCACAAGGTTTGCATCCCCAACTTTATTTGAAAATGCTTTAATAAATTCATTGAATATTGCTGATTCAAGATATTCATTTCCTACTTGAAATTCAATCTTCTTTAGATTCTTTTCATATTCATTCATATTTGAAAATGGAAATCTTTGAACACTTTCATATATATATATTTGTCAAAATTCATTGGTATTTCATTCATTTGTGTCATGGCCAGCAGCTGTCATGTACCAAGGTACCAAAGAAGAGCTTAATCAATCTGGATAACATGCAACAAGGGCCCATAGAGGAATGGAGCAGAATGGGTTAGGTAAAGCAATCCAGCAGCTAAGGGACAATAGGCACCAAGGTTGGAAATGACAACTTCATCTAGACTGAGGATGGTCAGGATGACCATCCCAGCTCTACTGTGGTTGTAGGGCTGAGGGAGAGGAGGAGCAGGGGAGTCATATGGAATGCCAGCCATTCCAGGATCTGGACCTGGCTGGTAGTCCATGGGCGTAGGTCTAGGGTGGTACTCTAGTCTTTTAATTTGACTTCTGCTCAATTGGTGTATAAATTGAAATCCTAATAAAGCAAACAAAACTGAAAGATTCATTCACTTTATTTCACGTTGTCTGAACTTAATTTGAGTGTGGGGAAGTGGTTTTTATACCACTCATCTGGTCTACCTTGTAAAATACTACTTCCTAATTTTGATGAGCCTTTGATGTCCCAACTCTTGGGTACTGGCTTCTGTGAAGTAATGGGGAGCAGCTTGGCAGGTGAGTATTGGGATCTGAGTGACTTGTTCTGGGCATGGGAATTTTGTTGGTGGCTGGCAGATAATTGGTTGATTTCATCAATCTGGGATTTCACTTGGTTAGGTGATGTAATTTCTTCCTCAGGTTTGGGATTGACTGCAAGAAGTTCTGAGTCTTGCATCTTAAATGAGGTGCTGTTCAAACCAATTTATTGGTTACATCAACAGCATCCACAGTGACTGCAAGATGGCCTACTAGCACATCTGTGCAACTGGATTGACTTGAGGTGGCAGGAACAACAGTGGAATTGGCTGCACATTTTGAAGCAGGAACCAGAGGTTTTACAGACCTGCTGGTTGAATTCTGCAGCAGATCTGCTTGATAACAGATCTGCTACAGAACCCAGAAGATCTGGTTGAGATCAGATCTGCTACAGAACCCAGAAGATCTGGTTGAGATCAGATCTGCTACAGAACCCAGAAGATCTGGTTGAGATCAGATCTGCTACAGAACCCAGAAGATCTGGTTGAGATCAGCATTGGGCGCACCCAGCCCAATTATAGCATTGGAACTGGGTGTCCCAATGCAGGTGGGAGCTGCAAGCTCTCCTGGGCCAGTGTTTAAACTGGCCCCAGGTTGGGACCCGTTCCATGGTCAATTCAAACTGCCCAAATAGTCCAGGGCTGTTTGGATTGGCCCACGCTTGCCCTGGAGGGTGGTTGGGGGGTTGAATCCCCCAGTGGGCTTTTGCAACTGCCTGCACTTTTGCTTGGCGGCCTGGTGTGGGGGTTTGAACCACGTCCCGAGCTTCAAACCACTGGCCCTTACAATTTAATTAAAATTGATATTTGCTTCTATTTCATATGCTTCCCTTGTCCAGGTTGAGCTTCCATTGGGAGCTTGGTACTCTCTGTTCATTGCTTTTTTTGCAAATTCATTCATATTAATTTGTATTATTCTTTGAATTTCAATTTGATTTATTTGTTTTACAGGGACTACCAATGATCAGTAACCCCTGTAAAACTAACTGGGCTTAAAGGCCGCCACTTCAGCAACCTTGTCCCCATTCCTTGTTATAACTAAAGTAAATATAATTAAAACATAGATAAATTACTAATTCTTTCCCCTGCAGCCCCCTCAGCCACAGGTGCCCCTTTGGCAAACTTCATGAGTGTTGGCTGCTCTTTGTTTGATTTCCTGGGTCTTATCCTCCTTATTTTCTGTGCTACTTGTTCTTCCCCTTGATTTTCATTTGATACATTTCATTGTTTGTTTTTTATTGTAGCTCTTCTGCTTCTTGATTGTGTTTCATTTTCATCTGTTTACATTTGGTCAGTTTCCTCTTCAATTTTTGTTGATTTCCTTTGAAATTTCATTTCCTTCAATCAGCTTGATTTTATTATTGTCTTCTTTGGCCCCTTTCCAGAACTCTCACAAATTTTAGGCTGCATCATTGAGCTTCAGAATTGATAAAATTGCTCCCTGTATATTAAGTAATGCTTCTTTGTTCTTTTCATCTATGATATTTCCCGGTTTATTCAGAGTATCTTCCTTTGACTGGATTAGTGGCTGGCCTCCATTGCCCAGCTTTCCTGTTACTAGCTCTCTGATATTTTTTCTATTTTAAAACCTTTTGCAAGTGTGCTTCTAATTCATTTATCAAGTTTTAGATATTTGACGTTTTGGTTGAATTACATCAAAACTGGTTTTTATAGTACTACCATCAAAACATGAATATTTTCATTATCAATAATAAATTGAGCACCACAAATGTAAATGTTATATTAGAATATTGCAGGTATGCGTTAAATCATGATATTTAGATATTATGTGTATAGCTCAATACATTATGTATAATAAAATTCATTGTAAATGAGGCCTTTTTCATTGTAATTTATATAAATGGACTGTGTTTATATTAGGGTGCCATTAACACTTAGTAAAAATATTGATACATAGTGCATTTTACAGCTTGTATATTTGCCTATTGATAAAAATTCTTTAAAATTTTTAGTTGGATTTTGTGGGGTAATAATAATATAATGGATCAATAAATTACTGTTTATGACCATTGATTGGCTGATTTTCTTTGCTGTGGCAATTGTGCATTTTCTGATATTTAAACACTGGTGTCCAATTGGTTGGTTTCACATCTAATCACACAGGCAATAGGATGTGAAACCAACCAATGGGATACCAGCGTGTAATTATCAGAAAATGCACAATTACCAAAGCAAAGAAAATCAGCCAATTAATGGTCATAAACAGTGATTGATTGATCCATTATACTATTATTACCCCACAAAATCCAACTAAAAATTTTACAGAATTTTTATCAATAGGCAAATATACAAGCTATAAAATGCACTATGTATCAATATTTTTACTAAGTGTTAATGGCTCCCAAATATAGACACAGTCCAATTATAAAATTACAATGAAAAATTCCAAGTTTACAATGAATTTTATTAAACAAAATGCATTGAGTTATGCACATAATATCTAAATATCAAGAGTTGACGTCTAATTGCAATATTCTAATGCAATATTTAAATTTATAGGTTCTTACTTTTTTTATTCATAATGAAAAGCATTCATGCAAATAATTATATGTTACCACATCAAATGTAAAGCAGTTTTATTAAGTATGGGTAATGTCAATAATGTAAAAAGAATATATCATTAATTGTGAATTGGAAGAAATAATATCAATTTTAATAATTTATCACAAAGAAAGGTTTTATTTTACTCATCAAAGGACAAGTAGGGGAGGGAATGGGCAGAATGTATGTTGCCATCATCTGCGCCTGTAAAAGGGTCAGCATCAGAGATAGTGGAGAGGGAATGGGTGGTGGTTTGGGAGTCAGGGTTGGAAGGCGGGTGGCTTGGTCTTGATGGGGGAGTTAACGAGGCTTGGTTTGTTATCTGAGAAGAGGCAGAAAGAGCTGATTTCTTTAATTGATTGAATTCTTCTTCTGTCACATATGCAGGCTTGACAAAACAAATGGATGGGCGTGAGGGGAGGTGTGAGTCCTTTATGGACTTATCACTATCACTTGCATAGAATATGACAGGATCTGATAAGTCCTGCACAAATATAAAAGGAAAAGGCTCATACCCCTTCTCAATTTGGGTGCACAGTTCATTGTGTATGGCAGACTTTAAGCGCCTGAGAGCTGAACCAAAATTGTAAAAACATACATCTGCAAGATGCATATCAGCGTGGTTGGTGTGGTAGGACTAACAGGTATGCCCTGCAGCCCTTATTTCCTTGGTTGCCCACTCCCGCTGTTCTATCTCAGCACTCATTACAACTGTTTACACAGCTTGTTGGGTAGCTCACTCCTCCAGCATGTCCTTAACCTGGTCTGGTATGCATAGCCATTGCAGTGCTTGATATTACTGAGTAATAATTGACACCCAATGAGGAAACTGTCTGTAAAACCCCAACAAATTGATACAAAATTGGGCCGCGTTTGTAGATGTCAGATTGGATACGCTTTTCTCCATAATCTTGGATACTTGCAGAAATCTTGGCATACAACAAGAAGATTACTTCATTACAGGCCCTCATTGCCCTTCCTTTGGTAAAATTGATGATTCTAGAATCATAGGGATCAGTGTCCATCAAACTGGGGCCATTGAGAACCTGATTTGATAAGATTATAGCAGCAACCACAACTCTGTGCATCCACAAATTGACTGTTCTCATATTTGTGAAAATGCATTGGCATCCCAGTTAGAGATAAACCTGGACCAGGGACATCTGCGGGTCACATTCCATGATGGCCATCATAACAAAATGAGCTTTTTCACTATCATTTGAAGTACAGGCACCAGTTGGGGTCTTCTTGAGAGGGGGCATCAGTTGGCGTGGGCTCGCAGGGTTGCAGCCACAGTGGACTTTGCAAAACCCATTGCAGCCTCTATTTTCCCAAGGGACATACACATCCCTTGTTTTTGACCATTTTGAGAACAGTTTATGGGGTGATCAATTTTTCTGTGTCTTGCAGGCTGATTGTCTTGGGGTGGGATGTGTCTGTCTTGGGAACCAGATGATGCCATCTGATTAACTTTTTCTGGATTACAGCTTCCCTGGGTGACCCCTTGGCTAATTTGCCGATTCCAGATGCTAGTGTTGATACATGATTTAGGTTGGCAGCTGCCTGTGCATGATGGGCAAAAAGGGCCATGCTTAAGAACACAGAAAAAAGAGCACACTCCTGGGAAGTACTTGGGGAGGGGCCTTCAGGTTGGTAATGACCATAGAGGGAGGCTTCACTATTGGAAGACCCAGCATATCCCTACATGATTTTGTCAAGCCCAGGGAACAGCTTGTTTATTTGGTTGTTATTAAAAGAAGGCGTAATAAGTTTTATTAAAAAATTAAACTCAAAAAGAGAAGTGTATATTTTAATCAATTTTATTTTTAAGTATGTTAAGTCAGTGAATAGTAGGATCTAAATTTTAGCTGTCCTAAACTGGAATAGGGTGATTTTTGAAAAATGACTATTATTCCCAAAAGAATTAGCACAAATCCACTCTAGATCCTTTGACTTCCTATTTGAGACACCCATAAATTAAATTTATTTCAAATTCACCTCATTTTTTTATTTGAAATTTGGTTCTTGAATTTGACAATCCCACAATTTCAGATTTATTAAGTTTTACATGTTGTCTATGATTTGTTAGACATAAAGGAAATCTTAAACTGTACATTAGAATCCCGCATTTCTGATTCATGTATCCTGCATTTGTTTGCTGTGTTTTGTGTTTTGTTAGTTGAGTTATCTGCTCAAGGGATTTGAAATTTGCTAATTTAAATAAATCAAAAACAGTCAAATTAAATGGTTGATTTTATTAAATATTTTAATTTTCACTCAGCTTAGTTGCCAGCAAATTTGATTCAAACTTTGGACCAATGATTTGACAATCCTGCATTTTTACATTTAGGTTCTGAATTTAGAGTATCTAGAATTTCCTGATTATGTGTTGATGATAGTGATATAAAGCCTTTATTTAGGATGTAATTAAAACATCATATCTAATATTTACAGACTTGTGAATGAATTGGAGACAGCCCTCAAGAAGGTGTTTAACTTGAAAAAACATTAGGGAAATAATAACAGAACAATTAGGAAATTTGGGGCGCTCAATAATACAAGCAAATAAAGTTGCCCTAAGTAACTTGGGAACAGATATTAAAGATATACACAAGGAATTATTACTCAATCTACAGGGGAAAATAATAGAAAGTTTAAATTTCACTGTACAAATTACAACTTGTGGGAGTTCTGGAAAAGTGCCAGAGGAAATAATCAAATGATCAAGCTGATTGAGGGAAATAAAATATCAAAGAAAATGATCAGAAGTGAAAGGAATGAAGAGGAAGCAACTCAAAATAAAGAAAATAAAAATATGGAAATGAAAACAGAAATGAACAAAGGAAATAAAGAGGAACAATCAAGAAGCAGAAGCACTTCAATAATAGAGGGAACTTTATCAAATGAAGGAACTCAAAGGGAAGACAGAATTGAAAAAAAGCAAAGGAAGATCAAGCCCAGAAAGATTAATGAAGAGCATCCAATGCTCATGAAGTTTGCTGAGGGGGCACCTGTGGCTAAGGGGGCTGCAGGGGAAAGAATCAGTAAGTTCCTTTGTCTTTTACTTACCTTCTCTTTATTAACGTCAATAAATGGGGAAGAAGATGTCAAAGTGATGCCATTTACACCAATTGGTGTATATGGGGGCTATCAACAACTGATAGCCCCTGTCATTCAAAGCAACATTGTGGAAGTGCAAAGAATAATTGACATGAACATAGGAGAATTTTCAAATAGAGAAGCAATTGATAGGGACTACCAAGCACCTTCAGGGTGCTAAGCTTGGGTCAGGGAAGCCTACAAAATGGGCAGAAATATCATTTTTTTGCAAATGAATGAAATACAGATGAATTTTGATGAATACATATATTAATGTGTAAAAAAATTCCCATTCTCAAACATGAATGCCTATAAATCAAATTTAAAGAAAACTAAATTCAAAATAAATAATTAATTTTTAAAAGCAGCAATATTTAATGAATTTATAAAATCAATATCAAATAAAGTTGGGAACACAAACCTTGTAAATAGATTAAAGACTTTATTAATTTCATACACAGAAGCAGGGGGTGGACTCCAATGGGCACCTCAATGAACTTTTTTAAATTTTATAATACCAAGTATATAAACTGGCTAATATCAACATGTAAAAAATTCTGAATGTTTTTGGAAATCTATACCAGCCAACAAATACACATTGTGGTGTAATTGGGAATCCTCTTGCATTGCATAATAAAAATCAAATTTAAAGAAACTTGAAGATGTCTCAGTCCAGATGAACGTCTGCAGACTTAAACTAGAGAAGCAAAAGGCTCTACAGGGCTACAAGACTGTGAAGCATGTCATATATAATTGTTTTGCATTAGCTTCACTATATGGTTACTACTTACCTCCTGAAAAGAATATCCTAATTAATTCCCTCTCCCCTTTGCCTTTTATCAAGCGCTCTGCCACCACTGGGGTTCTGAGTGCCACCCCATTAGAAATTGGTGCAATATTCATCCACCACATACAGAAGAGTACATGGGTCCCAACTAGATGCAATAGCTGAAAATCAAATTTTGGAGTATAATTCCCCATAATAATTGCATTCCCCTTTGCAATTTGCATCCCCTTAATGAATTATCTTCTCTTGCAATATATCTTTTATTTTTATTTTTATGTTTGATTTTATTTTAAATTTTAATTTTAATATTTAATTTTGACTATTTAAATTATAAAAGTAATATATGTAAATATATTATAATACAGTAGTTATAGTAAGCAAACACATGAAATAATAAAATATGATTTAAAAATTTGTTTATTTAGTTGCTTGTCAAGTACGGGTTCATATATTACGTAGTTAAACAACCAGAGCTCTATTTATCCACATTGAGCTGCCAAATTACTTATGTTTTAAACAAGTGATTGTTTGGAACTTGAATTACTTTTCCCTTGTAATATGATTTGATAAATAGATTTGCTATGCTTAACCCACGTCATAAGTACAGTAGCTTTAAAATCTATGGTGACAGACAAAATGAACTCAGATTTAAACAAAATGAATTCAGATTTAAGCAAAATTGCAATGGGCCCAAATCTATTGTAAATCAATATAAATTCATTTATTTTTAATTTTGTTTAAATCTGAGTTCATTTGTTTAAATCTGGATTGTTTTTGCTTGTCACCATAGCTTTTAAAACTACTGTACTAATTAGTTTGATATACATGAAAATCATTGATTTTTGTGTCATGTGGCTGTAGCAGCACTGAAATAATAAGGATCAGGTGATCCTCACAAGGTCAAATCTGTGGCTTTTTAAAAAAAGTCCATGGTACTAAAAAGGGCTCACAATTATTCAAATAAAGTTAATCTATTTCTATCTTTTTTAATTCATTTATTTGTTAGCTCTACAGTTAATACACTATTTTGTGAATTATAATAAAAATATGTGTCTCTATATCTAGTATAAATAATTTTATTTATCTTTTATACAAATTCTTATATGTCTATAATAAAATCAATTGTCAGGTCATTATATATAAATAATAATTTTTGAGTCCTAATAAAAACAAAATAAATAAAAATAAAAACAAATAAAATCCAGAGCACCCATTTATCTGATTGGCTTGGAGTTGAGGGCTTTGGGAAGGAAGGATTCTGGGTGCTTGTAAAAAGCTGCCACCACATCAGGTGGCATTGTGAATTGACTGACCTCAAGGATATTAAAGAGATCTTTGGTGTCCTGTGAGAGCCACACTTTATCCTTATTCTTGATCCACCTGATTTCTCCTCAAATGGGTTGAGGAATGGAGAATATGGCGGGAGGAAGAGGAGTCTCATTGGACAATCAGCAAGTCAGTGGCTGGAGGAATGGCTATTTTTATTGATTGGCTGGAACTCTGATATAACCAGATCCACTTTGTGGAGCCTGACATTATCAAGCACAACAATGTTGGATGTGGCTTGGTAATTAATCTTAAGGTACTCCTTGACAGTTTGGAGAAAATCAAGTAATTTCCTGCTGTTATAGAACCCTTGATCATCTGATACTGGTCAAACCTGCAGGGACCAAGAAGCGCTACCATTGAATAGGTCTGGGAATGGACAGCTGCACAATGTGCTACACCATCCTTGGACCCCTTCTTGACCCACTCATGCCTAGACCTGAGTGAGGAGGAAAACAACAATTCATCTATATAGAAAAACTTGATATTCCCAGTCTCCTTTAGGTCCATATAGGTTTTGGCATAAATGTGGTGATCCTTGATTGTCTTCTCACTGTTTCTGTTGTACTGAGAAATCCACAGTACTTTCCGAGAGAAGCCCAAATCAACCATGGTTTTGTATATGAGGGTTTCAAAACAGAAAGCCCAAACTTGGTGGCAAGCATTGATTGGGTAGCAAGTGAGTCCAGGTGGCAATCCTTTGCTACCCATTGTTTTATTGTGTCAATGTACACAGGATGCAAGAGTTTTGGCTATCTTTTTGCCTTGGTGGATTTTGCAATTCAACTGGTGTTGCCATATTTTGTGTTGAGATTGCCAATATATCTGGCTGTGACACCAAATTAGGACACAATATTCTGGACTGCCATCCCTACATTTAGACAGTTGAGGAGAGCTTCATACTCACTATCTGTCAACTAATGCCGGCCCTTGGAGGGTACTGTAGCATCTAGGCTATCAGGCTCAACACATGGGATAGGGATCTTTGTGTATAAGGTGGTATCATTATTGCCTGTAGTGGCGCTGTCAATTGTTGAATATACAACAGGCACAGATTGCTCCTCATCTGTAGTCAATGGCTCATAGGAGGTGTTGAAAACGCGGGGGCAGGAAGTGGTGACTCTGGGATCCAGAGTGCAGGGCCGTGCCACAACTGGGTACACAGTGGAGGTGTATGTAAACTCATTGTTCCCAATGACAATTGTATGGAAGACTTTGGTGGCAGGCCTTGAAAGTGGCTACTACCTGGGATTCAAGATGATAGCTCTGGCCTGTGACGTGGGAGGTGTTTGGCTGGCGCTGATGCCTTGGGAGGCCTGTGTATTGGCATTAATCCCCTCAAGTTATGTTCTAAGTCTATTCTTGGACCCTCTGGGGTGCCCTTGTGGACAGGCTGCCCTGCAGGCTTGTGCAGCAGCTGTTTGAAAATGGGATAGTCTGTTCATAAAAATAAAATAAAAAATATATTTTAGATTAAATATGTATTTCTTTATATTTTTGGTCTAGCTGTGGGTAGTTATTTTCTCTTGATTTAGCCTTGAATAGTAACAGACTTTCTATATATGTGATTTAAAGTGTATAATATTGTATCCTTTCTGGGTTTGGATCATTTTACAGTTTAATCAATTTTTGTGTCTAAACATGGTTATCAAGATTGAATTTTTTTATTTAATTTTAGTCACAGTAGAACTTCTCAATTCGGGTTAGTGTTTCCTAGAGTTCTTACTGTACATTAAATTTGGATTTCAGTTCCTGCAATTATCATCTGAGTTTACTAGTGGCATTCAAAAGTGATGAGAAATTTGGTTCATTTATTTTACAATTCTTCAATTTCAAAAAACATAGTAAACTTAATGAAAATGATTAATGGACTTGAACACTTCAAATCTGATTCCCGCTAATTCATTTTTTTTTATTTGAAATTTACAAAGTGTCTATTATTTCCTGCATTTTTAAATATTCAAATAAAAATACAAAGAATTCAATTTAAGTAAAAAAAGCTATCTCACAAATGTAATTTGAAATTTGAACCAAGGATTTAAAAATCCTGCATTTTTATGCTTAGGTTCTGAATTTAAAGTATCTCTGATAGAATAGAAACTTTATTAAATTGGCAGGGTAAAGAGCTGCCTAGTTGCTTGGAAGGGGGGATTGGGAAGGTGCTAAAGGGAAAAGATTTCTTTGTTTTCTGCACTAACCTGAGGGACAACTTTGGTGATAGTGGGGTGGAATTTGGCAGTGTGATACTGTAAATTCAGAACCTAAACATAAAAATGCAGGATTGTCAAATCCTTGGTCCAAATTTTTAATCACCTTTGTGGGCAAATCAGCTGAAAAATAAAATATTAAATAAAATCAAACATTTAATTTGACTTTTTTGATTTATTTAAATTGGCAAATTTCAAATCTCTTGAACAAATAACTCAACTAACTAAAGACAAAACACAACAACAAATACGCAATACATGAATCAGAAATGTAGGATTCTAATGCACAATTTGAGATTTCCTGAATTTCAAACAAATCATAGACATCATGTAAAACTTAACAAATCTGAAATTGCAGGATTGTCAAATCCAAGAACCAAATTTCAAATAAAAAATGAGGTGAATTTGAAATAAATATAATTTATGGGTGTCTCAACAAGGATGATAAAGGATCTAGAGTAGATTTGTGCTAATTCTTTTAGGAATCATAGGCATTCTCAAAAAGCATCCTATTCCATTTTAGGACAGCTAAAGTTTAGATGTTTGATTACAGTTGATTTTAAAAAATGCTAATAATATAGTAGAATTATATATTAAAATCTATCTTATCACATTATCTTTTCCTTGATGTATTGATAGTTCATTTGCTGTTGATAATGTAATAAGATAGATTGTAATATATAATTCTACTTTACTATTAGCATTTTTTAAAATCAACTGTAATCAAGTATCCTTAGTAGCAATACATGAATACATAGTTAGTAAACTGATGGTTTATCTTTCCTCCTCCTTTCTTCCTTGAAAAGAAGTTTTATGACCCCTGGCTACGCCAGGAGCCAAAAAACTTTTAAAAAATTTCTGCCTCATCAGGAGGGTAGCTCATATATCATTATATGGTTTTGTAGTTGCTATATTAGTGATTTAGAGTGCAGAATATTGCATCATTTCCAGTTTAGACAATTTTGCATTTCACTTAATTTCATGTCTAAACATGGTTGTTGAGATTAGATTTTTCATTTGATTTTATCCAGAGTGGAGCTTCTTGATTTGGGTTGATTTGTCCTAGTTACTTACTGTACATTCAATTTGGATTCCAGTTCCCGCAATTATTATTTGAGTTTACTAGTGGCATTCAAAAGTGATTTGAAATTTGGTTTTTGGATTTGACAATCCCGCAATTTCAAAAAACATAGTAAACTTAATGAAAATGGTTGATGGGTTTGAACACTTCAAATCTGATTCCAGTTAATTAATTTTGTCCATTGGAAATATGCAGTTCAACTTGAGCTTTGCAAAGTGTCTATGAGTTACCACATTTTTAAAAATCCAAATAAAAACACAAAGAATTAAATTTAATTAAAAAGACCATCCCGCAAAAACAATTCAAAATTTGGACCAAGGATTTGACAATCCCGCATTTTTATGTTTAGGTTCTGAATTTACAGTAGGGGTCATTGTTGGTGGGTTGTTGATGGAGTATTGAAGGAGAGGCTGGGGAGGCTGGGTTGATTAATTGGGAAGAAGCAGCAAGAGTCATTATATTTGATTTCTCAAATTACTTTTCTTTCATATAGGTAGGCTTAACACAGCAAACTTATAAGCAATGGGGAAGTGTTTTGTTACTTATCACTTCCACTTTCATTTAAGATAATAAGATCTGATGAGACTTGGACAAAGACAGACAGGAAAAGTCAAACCCCAGCTCAACTCAGGTTCATAATTTATGTTATTTGGAGTGGCTTATGGCTTCTGAGTCTATCACTAGTATTATATAAACACACATAAGCAAGATGCATGTCAGCATAGTTGAGTGAATAGGTCCAGAAAGTATGATCTGCAGTTGCAATTTCCCTGGCAGCTCACTCACACATTTTTATCTCTGAACTTAAAATAAATGTATGCATGTCTTGATAGGCTTCCTACTCCACTAGCATGACCTTGAGCTCTATCTTGTATGCATAACCTTTGACAATGATGTTATATGTGGTGTATTATTCACATTCAATAGAAAAATATAAAAAACATTAATATGTACAAAACTGGTCCCATCTTGTATATATCAGATTAGATACACTCTACTCCAAAATGTTGGATACTTGAAGGAATATCTCTTTATGACCATAAAATGATTTTATCACATGTTTTGATGACTCTCTCTTTAACAAAGTCAATAACAGAGGAGCTGGATTGGTAAGTGTTCACCCATTTTGGCAAGTTGAGAACTTGATTATTCATCATTATTGTGGCAACCACAATTCCATGCATCCTGTAGTTGATTTTCTCTTATTGATAAGATTCTTTGAAGTCCTATTTGGAGGTGCACATGGACTAGAGGCATTTGGGGATCATGTTTTATGATGGCCAACATGAGAGAGTGGGATTTGTCACCTTCAGTTGATGTACATGCCCCAGTTGGGGTCTTCTTGGGAGGGGGGCCACAGTTGGTGTGGGCTTGCAGGGTTGCAGCCACAGTGTACTGCAAAATCCATTGCAGCTGCTATTCTTCCAAGGGGCATAAACATACCTTGTTTTTCAACCATTTCCAGAAAAACTTTTGGGGTAACAAGCTTTCTTCTGCGTCTTGCAGGCTGATTGGCTGGGGGTAGGATGTGTTTGTCTTGTGAACAAAATGATTCCATCTGATAGGCTTTTTCTGGATTTCCATTTCCCTGAGTGATCCCTTGGCTTGATTGGCTGCTGCCTGGTGCCAGTGTCAGAATGGGATTTCTGTTAGCAGCTGCCTGTGCATGGTGTGCAAACAGGGCCATGATAATGAAGCAGGAGAAAGAGCACACTCCTGGAAAATTCTTGGAGAAGGTCCTGCATGTTGAGAGTTGTCATAAATGGAGGATTTGCTTTTGGAAAACCCAGTATAGCCCTACATAATTTTGTCAAGGCCAGGGGACAGCTTGTTGACTTGGTTGGTGTTGGAAGAAGACATAATAAATTTTTATTAAAAATTAAACTCAAAAAGAGAAGTGTATATTTTAATCAATTTTATTGTTAAGTATGTTAATTTGGTGAATAGTAGGATCTAAATTTTAGCCATCTTAAACTAGAATAAGGTGATTTTTGAAAATGCCTATGATTTCTAAAAGGATTATCACAAAGCCACTCTAGATCCTTTAACTTCCTTTTTGAGACGCCCATAAATTAAATTTATTTCAAAGTCACCTCATTTTTTATTTGAAATTTGGTTCTTGGATTTGACAATCCTGTAGTTTCATGTTTGGTAATTATTTCATGTTGGTTATGATTCATCAGACTTAAGAAAATAGTAAATTGTACATTATAATCCTGCATTTCTGATTCATTTATCCTGCATTTTCTTGATGTGTTTTTCTTTAGTTATTCAAGTTATCTGCAGTGGGAAGTTTAAATTTGCAGATTCAAACAAATCAAAAAGATCCAATTAAATGGCTGGTTTTATTAAATGTTTTAGTTTTTTCTCAGCTGAGTTGCCTGCAGATGTGATTCAAAATTTGGATCAAGGTTTTGCCAATCCTGCATTTCTATCATCAGGCTCTGAATTTACAGCAGTAGGGCTTTACTGTTCCCTTTTCCTTTAGTGTGGTGTTCATCTTGTCATATTTATGGCAGGCTTTGATGTTCATTGGGCTATTTCAACTGTATGGAGATACCCCAAGTTTTTCCAATAAAGCTTCAATTTTTTAGCCATGCAATTAGTGAAATGAAATTTAGGCCTCAATTCCAAAAGCAGATTTAATCACAGCCTGTATATTTTTTGTTTAAGATATCAATTTTGGGTATTCTGTTGCTTGGTTGCCCAGATGCACTCCTTTTTCAGGATAGCTGACTTGCGCTTGGGTTTTTCCATAAGAAAATTCTGCCGGTTTTCAGATACAGACTATATAGCCTATGTGCTGGCTCTTTTGATACGCCAACGGTTGCCACAGCCTTATTTTAGTCCCAAGTCTCCAGGATAAGCTTAATGATGGTTTTGCTCTTTGAGTCTGGGATCACCTCACGCTTAGTTTTTTTGGTTGTAGGATTAGGCTGATTGACCACAAATGATTAGGCTAATCATCACGCACAGATCTTATCAGTTACACACTGTATTATTACTAGATTACACTCTATTATGTGTAGTATTTATATGCTATGTAATCACTAGTTATTATAATTGATGTCACTATTATACAGCGTATAATTTTTAGCCAATATAGTGATTATCACTGATTACACAGCTTGGAATCAATAGATGATCAGTCATATTGCACCCATTATATCCTACTAGATATTGGATCACCTCAGCCCCACCCCATCCTAAGAGGTGTATATATGCACATCAAAACTAATGGAGGCGCAAAAGACCTTGTAATACTGATTTTGCAACAACATTACACAGCAGATAATTATTGGTTTGTTATTGGATTGAGTCAGCTATAATACAGTGTATAATCCCCAATTCAACCTGACATATTAATAAGCAGAAGGCTTGCTATCCAGAAAAGTATCACTGATTAAACCCAAAAAGAGAAAAAAGGAATACCATAATTCTACCTTTCAAAGTAGGAGGATAGAACTGAGACTATTTCTAAGTGTCAACCAAATACATTGTAGTTTCCTAGTGCCATAAGGAGCGCATAAAGATACAACCAATTGATAATCACCAGTAGGATAGCTCAAGAAGAGTGTAGGCTGTAGCTGAAGTGCCATGTACACCTGCTAAGGCCAGTAGCAGCACACGTGCCAAGGACAGCCAATCAGGATAGGTGCAGCCAGCAAAGATGAACCTATTGCAAGGTAGCCACTGAGAACTGTCTGAAAGGACAAGAACAAGGATTGTTGCAGTATATATAGATACAGACACCTGGAAGGATGATAACACTTTTTTAGTTACATCTGGATAGATTGCAGCCGCTGGCTAGATTGTACTCCAGTCTCAATAAATGTAATTATCTATAAAGTTATACTCTACTGTAGTCAGTAGTGCTCCTTGCATAGGACAGGTATAGTACATTGACAAGGCTAACATCTCTCTATAGCTTTTAACATACCAGAAATATCCAGTATTACTTAACATTGGTGATAGGCAATAACTCATTGGGTTTCTTTCAAGGCACATGGCATAGGCACCTGGATTTAAAATGAAGTGATATTTTTGAGCACCTGCTGCCTCTTCACATTTTGATAATACTGTGACTCTTTGTTGTTGTTTTGCCATTTACCATCCTTTACATAAGGCTCATATGCAATATCCAGATCAGGCTTTACACTCTCTATAAGACTAGCAGGAATATCATATTGGTAGTATACAGGGTTGTATAATAAGAACAATCTATCAGTAGTTTTATTGTTTACTGTTCTGATGATGGTTACTTTGATAGCCTTCATGGACATCTTTGGAACTCTGGGGTTAATATTACTCCTTCTGTCAGTCTGAATGCCCTGGGTTTGTTGCTGTGTCTGTATAGCTTGGGCTTCATGCCCTGAATCAGAGCTACTTAATCATTCTGCCTCCTGGACCACAGACACTCTGTTCTTTGACTCACAAGGACATTCACGTCTGCAGTGTACTCTGTCAGCTCTGTTACTTGGTTGCTGGGTTGCATTCATTTTGGTTAAAATAAATTTTGAAACAGGATCAAATTAAATTGCTTTAACTGTACAACTTATTAAATTTAGCTTTATTTGTCTATATAGTAACCCAAAGCTTTTCCCCCTACCATCTATTCATGATAGGTTTTAAAACTTATATACTTATTATTTTTGGCTGTAAATGTGCACTTTTGGCTGTAAGTATTGATATATTTGATTTATTTAATAATCTTCATCCAAACACAGACATTCAGAATATTACATTTCTATTTTCATTTATAGATTTCATATGTTAATTATTATGTACTGGTAACATTATGATATATTCATTGATCTGTTTTGACATTTTATTTCTTTGTTGTCTGTTTGAGTTGCTATGGGGGTTTGTTATGTGATCAAGTTTTTCACTTCAGTGACTGAGTTCATTTTGCTCTCAAAACCCATAGCAAACATAGCAGATTTTTGTGACTTAAATTGATCTGTTTTATATATTGGGACAGTTGCTGTTGAATAATAATAAGTTTGTTCTTGGTTTGTATCATTTGTTGGGTCTGGACATTTTTTCTAATCAGTGCACATTTTCTGTGGAATGAGCTCTTATTTCTATCAAAAAAGTTGAAACTTGTTTGTGACTTGACCAGTTTTGTTTATCTCAGAAGGTTTTAAAACTACTGTATAAATGTTATTTAGCCTTTAATCTTGCTAAAAATAATCTTACACTCTTGTTGTTTTATTCAGTGTGAAAGTTTCATTTGCTCTGAGCTGACTTTGATTTGTCTATCTTATATGGTGTGAAAATTACAGTACTGAATTGGTTAAAGAAAAAAATGTGCAAAAATAATATGCCATATAATTTTTTTCTCAATTTTATATTAAAAATAAGTAATTTGATATCAGATAAACCTTTTGGAAGGTAAATGTTTAACTCAATTAATCAGTTCCATAAGCTCTGGCACCTATTACAGTGGTTTAAAGCATGTTAAAAAATACCATAAATTTTCTTATTTATAGTTAACAAAGCCTTGTAGATAAGAATGACAATTGATAAATATATCAAGTTAAAGCAGATATAACTGTCTTATAAATCATTATAGCAAAAAAGTACCTGCTTCAGATGTGGTGTTAATTTTACTTTCATCCCATTGGGCTTAATATTTTCTTAAGTTAAGTACTGCATGCTTAACTATTTATAAATCTTATCTAGGTGTAGTCAAAGTTATCTTGTAATTTATAAGCAGGTGATTTAAACCTAACAGGGATATGGTGTCTGCTTTGATTTAAAATAGATAAATTGAATCTATTTGAGATTGATTTTTAAGCTGATTCAATTAATTCAATTTCTTATAATTAAGGCTCATCCTCCATGGATATGATGACATAATCACAAACCGAACTGTGTACTTGAAAAAATTATGCTGGCCGCAAAGCTTATCGCAGCCCCATCATTTTGATATATCATTCACGCTACGATGGTGGTGTAACTTAATCAAATGGGGCTTCAAAGTATACACTTTTTGCAAAAATGTGGCCATCTGGCTAAAAAAAATCACCTTAGCTCTAAATATTCCTACTCAAAGGAACGATGCCTCAACCAGGTTTATAATAATTGGAGCAGTCCTTTAGTTAAAACATTTTTCAACTGGAAAAAAGCTTCAAAGTTTCAATGCACCCGAGACTTTAAAGCCATCTGAATCAGTTAGGCCCCTGGAGCCTAAAGTTACTGCTTTGGAAGGATCGGCCACCAGCCCTTTACCAGAAAGCTCACCTAAAATCAAAGAGACAATCGTCGATGAAGTTAACTCTTCAAAAACACACTTCGGGTTTCAAAGCGTTCCAGAGGAGCTTAAAGAAACTTTGGTTGGAAAGGTGTTTTCAAGCGTGGCGAGTAGTTATGATGTTATGAATGATTTCATGTCATTTGGAATTCATCGTCTATGGAAGGATCACTTTATTCATACAATGGCTCCTGGACCTGGGACTAAGCTGCTTGATGTAGCTGGGGGAACTGGTACCTTTATTTTATTCCCAATCTATTGCAGCTAGCTCGTTATTCAACCTGTAACTTCTCTTAGAATTTAAACTTCCTTTTTATATAATGACTGTTTGATCAATAATGCCTTTCCTGATTTTATTCTTCTTGAGTTCTGTTGGTTAGTCGTTTTCACTGTTTGTGTTTTTAGAACTTGTTTATACTTTCATATAATTCCATAAAATATTGGAAAAAGTTCCTATCGTAGCCTTATCCTAACTGTTTGATTTAGGTGACATCGCCCTTCGGTTCCTCGAATATTGCCAAAAGATCCACAGTGATAGCACCGCTCATGTTCGTGTTGTAGATATCAACCCTTCAATGTTAGCACATGGTTCGGAAAGATATCACAAATCGCAATTTAAGCAGAGTATGTTTGGCTCAATATCTATGCTTTACATTCGCTTAAGTACTTTAGATAACAATACTTGGCTAAATATAGGCTAGGCTTTCTTAAAATAGTTTACTTTTTGATGCTCACTATGAGTTTTTAAATGGTAGAAATAAGACTAACTTTTAATTAGATAACCAAGCTTTGTTTCAAGTTGGCAACGCCGAGTGCCTTGAAAACGTTGAAGATAGCTCTGTCGATGTATACACCATCTCGTTTGGAATCCGGAACTGCACCCACATTGACAGGGTTCTCAAAGAGGCCTATCGCGTCCTGAAACCTGGGGGTCGCTTCATGTGCCTCGAGTTTTCTAAGGTCGATGCCCCTTTTGTCAAACAGTATTGCTCTCATAATGTTTCAAACTAACGACTAGAATGTACGATCTGTATTCATTTCAAATCATCCCCCAACTTGGATCTATTGTCGCAAATGATCGCGACTCTTACCAGTACTTGGTTGAATCTATTAGGCAGTTTCCCGACCAGAAGCGTTTCTCCCAAATGATCCAAGAAGCAGGCTTTGCAACTGTTGGAGATGGGTATGAAAACTTTACCTTTGGGGTAGCTGCCATGCATACCGGCTATAAATTTTAATTTAACGTTTTTCAAGGAACTCCACATCATTCTTATTTAGGTGATGATTTCACAACTGGGTTTCAACAAGTCTACATTTCTTACTAAGTAAAGCCTGGGCTCAACCTGTCGTTGATTTTTGACTGAAACCAATCAAATGCTATGCCAATTCTTTAACTTACTACAAGTCAAAAAACACTAAAGGGGATACCTCTTCAAATCTAGTTAAATATACTAAGATGTGTATTTCATGAATAACAGCCTTATTTATGCTTTCTTATACAGTAGCTTATTTTCTAGCTTGCAATAGCAGGTGCCTACCTAGAGCCAAATCTGTGGCTGAATGAGGTAAGGACCTATAGAGCGAGCAAATACATTTGAGCTTAAACTAAACCTATTGTAAGCTATTGGGTTAGACAAGAATAGCCATAAGTCTACTGTGATACAGATCTTTCAAAGCTGTGGTGATAAATGAAATTGAGTCGTCTGTAAGCGAAATGAACTCAACTGAAAACCACTGTATTAAGCTTAAAAGGATGCTATGAGTACAGTGTACTATTTTTAAATCTCAGCTGATGGGCTAAAGACTTGAAAGTCAATCATACCTCCATATTAAGGCAACCATCTCAGATTATATTTATTATTGGCTCAAAAGTAAACATCTAGGATATAGGCTATGAAAACTAACTTTAGTATCATAACCTCTTTCCTTACTCCCTCTCAGGAAATCATTTCCCCAAGAAATAAGTCAACCCACCAAGTTGAAAGGAAGTCCAAGACTCAATCCAGATATACTACTGGGATCAACCCCTTAACCCTTCAGAGGAAGCCCTCTTCAAAAGTATATGATCTACATACACACTATGTCAAATTTTTGACTTTATAAAGCTCTCTTGTTATTGCAATAAAGATATCTATTTCTTATGTATCCTTTCCTTTCTCATATATATACTTCCTAGAATTATATTCACAATAGTGATAGTATAGGTACTTTTTGAACATCCATCTTACTTGATGAAAAATACTTCCAAAGAAACGACACTCCCTGCCAGCTGGAGAACCTACAAGAAAGGAAAAGATGTCCTCACAGGACACATCATCTTTAACAATGTACTTGTACCCATTGGACAGTTTAACTTCCACATCTCAAGAGGAACCTTGAACCAACTCACACAGCAGATGGTTCCCTGGATATCACCTGTAGCATTCTAATGCCTTTTCTCTGCAGAGATTGGCACTTTTTCTGGCCTATGCCAAGAAAATACCACCCTCTGGATCCATAACCCTCAAACCAAAAAAATTGGTTATCCCAAAGACTCTGGGCAAGCAAAATCTTGGTTAGAGTCAAATGGATTGCTGCTAAAGTTGTAAGTGAATTTTTTGAAGCCAACTCAACCCAGGATAAGAACTGTGACCTCTTCAAACAGGCTTTTGTTGACAGGTTTGCACTCAAAGATACTGGCATAATGATTTTTCAGAAGCTCAAGAAACCAAGATGACAGGAACCATCAAGAAATACATTACCACCTACAAAGACATCTAAGACAAAGCCCCCAGTTATATGAACTTTGATAACCCCTTTATATGTGTGAACTTCTATTATGGCCTCACATCCTATGTCATGAGACACTTTGAGTTAAACAACTACACCTACCTTCAGGAACCCTTTCAGAAAGAAAGAAATGCTGATCAAAAGTTAGACAGTCTACACCAAGCTGCAAAACACAAAGAGAGCACAACACAGAGAAAGAAACCCTAGCCCAAAAGACAAACTCAGTGCACCATTAGCTCCAATAACTGAGGAAGGACTTACAATGCCCAAGCCAATGGCATGCAGAGTGTCAAGAAACCCCTTGGCATGAGAAAAAAGCAGGGGAGCGCTTAAGAAATTCTCTCAACCCCTGCACAACAAGTCTTGTATAGAGACCATGTCATTAATTTGATAATCATGATCTAACTACCTTTGTCAGGATTGACAATTCTTCCTCTCTGGAAACCTGGGCCCGGGAGCAGGAATAAAACCCTGACCCTGGATTCCTTCAGGCTACCAGACCTGTGGACTGCAGGACTGCCCGCCTGCGTTTTTCTGGGATTGAGCCCCCACAAGCTGATACCAAGAATGTTGGCCCATGCAGTGAGACAAGCCAAACCAAGGGAATTATTGTACCAAATGTAAGAATAATCACAGCGCCTAATGTAGGCACTGATTTGGCAACTATTAGCTTCATGAACTTGAAGTCTACACCAGCAACCAATCAAGAGCCAACCCAAGAAAGAGGCACAGGCCCGCAGCCCGGTCCCATGACCACAACACTGAAGCAAGATAATCAGGTAGCCAAATTGAGATTCTTGACCAATAAATGAACTCCCGGGCCAAGTGCCATTTTGCTGCCTTTGGATCCAAGCACCCAGTTCCCCTGGCCCTGCCCTTCCCAATGCACTGATGAACTTCCCATGGAAAATGTTAAGTTTGGAGGTGGGGTACTATATAGACCAAAGGACCCCGCGCTCCAAACTTATTGCCATTTTTGAATAAAGGTTATGTTAATTTGGCTCACACAGCTATTGCCTTACTTTGTATTTGCTTTCTACCAATTTAGTTTGAGATCTCCTGGTCCGCCTGCCCCGCTGCCCACTGTTTTCTGTCCTACTGGTGTACCCTTTGGTCCTGTCCATTTTACCAACTACCCTCTGACGTCTGAGTACAAGGAATACACCCCGGAGAAAATACTTGAACTCAATCCCTTGGCCTGCATACAATCTGCAATTAGATACAACCAACAAGGCCTGTGGATATTTTCAACACCCAAGTTGTTCAGAGGGAAATACAACTATCTCCCTGCTTACAACCTGCCCATGAAACCGCCCGTGACCCCAAAACCTATGCCCGCTTCCTTGCCCGACCTTCCAACTGACCTTCCAACCGACCATTCTGGCAAGCTGTTTGGGATTACGTACATCACCCTCACAGGGGTGATTGACACTATAATCCCAGCTGCTGGCCTATGGTCCTGGGTGGGAAAGTCCACCTCCTATCTTTTAAAGTTAGCTCTGCTCTTGTGGTGGGCTTTTCCCGCAAAAAACCTGGCCCAAGTTACCCCTGAAAACAACAGGCTGGCCACTCAAGACTGGATCCCTGACACCCTTTCAAAGATCATATACTGTTTTCACTCAGACAGGAAATAAATTGATGACTTACCTCTTATGCTTTTGGCATTATCATGACACTGCTTTGTTTTGATACTGGAGAAGATAGGTTCCTAATTGATAAAATAATTTACCAAGATTCTTGATTTAGTTTACTTCAAGATCAATTTAAATCAAGTGATATTGACAGACAACAGAAGTGTGGCAGTAATCAAAGAGCTATGACTGTTTTGAGCACAAATAAAAGACTTTCAGACTACCTTGGGTGGCCACATTATATCTTATACCCAAATATGATATGATACTGGGCTTATACTGGATGAGAAAGACAAAATCACATGTTTACTGAGAATTTTTGATACTCATCATCCAATGTGGAAAATTTTATTGCCATGTCTATCTCCAAACACCTTGACACTCTTGTTGCAACTGAACCAATGAGGATTCAGTATTTGAATTGGGGAAGACAACAGTCCAATAGAAAGGACAGAAATAACAAGAATAAGGTATTGTTTATTTTAGAATATTGTGATAATATACTATATGGGGAAAGCCACAAGGCCACAAGGGGGTGCATAGTGGGGAGTTCTGTGTAAGGTTCAAAGCCAAGGAATAACTTGTGCGGGGATCAGCAAGTCAAATTGGCAGCGCTCCTAATTAGGAGAAAGTGCCTGCAATTTGATATTGCCATCAGATTGATTCATGTTGTTAGATACGTCAAGGGGTAACTCATTGAGCGCCCCCTGTGTATTGTAAGATACATTGGCAGGCAAGTCTGGAAACTTGGTTGCAACACTCTCACAAGAGACCACCTATTTTTTAATATCATCAAAAAAAGAAAAAGACACAACAAGATCAATTTTAGCACCTGTGCCTACAATATTGCTAACTTCAAGAATGTAAAAACCTTTCAATAACAAGATCTCATACACCAAAAACTGATCCAAGAAATCACGTCTGTCTTCCTAGAGAACCTGCTGTTACTTTCCCCTGATTGAGGCATGCAACATGAGATTAATATCAAAGGAAGCATTCCAAAAGCAAGACCTATCTACTGCTTGAATTCACAGGAAGACAACACTTTAAAAAATACCTGGATTAAGAATCATATAAAGGTCTTATCCAATCTTACAAGTCTCTCATTTGACACAGCAGTCTTTTTGGGGCTAGAAAAAACAGTAGCTGTAAGGAACATTATTTCTTTTTCTCCAATTATTTCATGTATTGATGTGAAATCAATGAAAATATGGTAAGGCAGGACAGTTCTGGAATTTCTTGGCAGTGAAATCAATGTAAAAATGGGTAATGGACCTGACGCAAGCTCTATGTTATTAAATGTGAAAATATTGAGCCCTGGTATGCAATTAATTTCAGAAACAAATTTGAATCATCTTAATTTAATGTTTAGTGATGTTCTGCACTTGTTTTTTATTTTAAAAGTTAACAAATAGTGCAAAACAGTATAAAATCTACTCTAAACCCTAAAAAATATAATTGAACCAGCCAGTAAAAATTCTAGCCAATTAGAGGACCAGTGGGACCTTTTTTAAACCAAATACATCCAAACAGTAGTCTGAAACCAATGAAGTTAAAATTAAATGCATTTAAACACTAATAAAATCACCCAGCCAAACCAAAAAATAGCCACCTCATAAGTCCAAGCTAAAAACTGTCATAATTAATTTACAAAAAATGAAACATCTTTATGTCAAAAATTCTCAAAAAATATTTCCTTATTTTTATTATTCAAGGAGGGGTTTTTTCTGGCTTAAATAATTGATCTTGTTAACAAAAGCTATATTTATTTTTTATTTTGAGCTTTTGAGTGAAATTATAAGATAAACGTAAGACAATTTCTGGTTTTTGACATGGAGTGTGTTTCATGCTGCATGATTTAATTCTGGTGGTTGCTTCTAAGCT
>QTSX02001740.1:0-65910 GCA_014839935.2 Entomophthora muscae | reverse complement strand
TCAGACTCTTACTGCAATTGTGACCCAGTGTTGCAAGTGACAAACTCCTGTCAACTATGATAATCAAAAGACCTCAACTATGGGAGTCAAACCCTGGCATCTCACAGGCCGCCAGTCCGCAGGGCCAGCCACCTGGCCGCCTGGCTGCCCGCAGTTTTTGGGGATCAAATCAGGATCAGATTCAACTTCAGAGAATCTCCTGAAGTTTGATGAACCAAGTTTGCCTACAATGATGCCCCCGCGCTAGGGGTTCCTGTTAACCCAACCAATCAATGGGCTGGGTTAACCACAGACCCCAGAATAACCCAGGCCACATCAGAAGAAGAAACAAAGGTACCTTCCATAAAAAACGGGCACCCAGAGATGACCTGTCCTGTGACCTGGTTGAAGAATTGAAGTGCTCTAGTCGCAAGTCAGCCAATGAAATAACCCCCGCAATTGTTGCCACTGAGGGCTGTGAGGACCTAGTAGAGGGGAAAACCTGGGCCATGAAAATCTTTGAAAGTTTTGCCATGACAGATGGGCATACTTATACCCTGGGCCGCCAGGAAGATGCCCATTGCCATCCTTGCAATAAAGTGACATGAACCTTTGGTTCAACCAGATCATACCATACTTGTTATTAGTTTTATTTCATCTTCAGTCTTCTCCTTGCGGCCCCGGCCCCCGTGTCCACATAACCCAAGAAACCACAGACCAGCCGCCCAAACTTTACTGTCCTCCAGGAGCTCCCTTTGGCCCAGTACATTTTACCGAGTACCCACCCAACCCGGCATATTTGGAGTTTACTCTGGAGGAAATCCTTATTCACAACCCTGAAGCTAGAACTAGAGAGACTGAGACCGTATACAGAGAAGGCATCAAAATCACCATACCTCCTCTGCTATTCCAAGACAAGTATAATTTCCTGCCCGCCTATTTAGTTCCAATGAGGCCGCCCCACACCCTGCGGCCCAACCGCCCGCAAGATTCTGTTGCCGCTGATGAATCCACCTCCACCCAGATATTTGGGGTGATGTATATCACCCTCACTGGGTTGATTGATTTCATGGTGCCTACAATCAGACCTTGGGCAATACTTGGAAAATTGTTATCTTATATTGTAAAGTTAGCCCCAATCCTGTGGTGGGCTCTCCCTGCTGAGCCCGCGGGCCGTCTGCCTGCAAGTCCTCAGGAACCCCCCACAGGTTAGATCCCTGACACCCAGATCTGGATAATTCTTCCAATCTTTACCTGGGAACAAACAGCTGCAAGGGATGATAGTGTGCTGCAGACCCAGATTCAATTGGTGCTGGTTGGCTAGCTACCCGGAATTGTTCTGATTTAGGATGCAGATACTTGGTACCCAGCATGCTTTGTTCAGGTCCAGGTCTGTAAAGCTTTGATTCCGGGTTACTATGTTTTTGTTGTGGTTTATCTCTTCACTTGGTGCTTCTTGGGGATCCTGGTAAGGGTATTGTGTATTCTGGAGTGGCCTGGGTATATTTCTTTGCTGTATAGGGACATTGTGCCTGTATCTTGGAGTGGGTAGTTTGTTGTTCAATACAGCTTTGTATTCTGTGTGAGTGATGCCATGGTTCTTGTTTAGCCCTTTGCCGGTTCACCAAAGCTATCCGTCTATTTGGGGCAATAGCTGGCCTGGCTTTGAGTTGGATAGGTCAGAGTAAACTTTGCTTGGTGCCATAGCTTTGAAACTTGCTGTGTTGGGGATTTATGGTTTGTTGGTTTGGATAGATCCAGGTTTGTAGTTGACAGGGTGGGTTGATCAAAGGGTTTGTCTTAAACTGGAAGTTTACGGCTTGGACTTTGGTGTTGATAGTTTTGCCATATGCGGCTAGATCTACAGTATTGGAAGTGTTGCAACATCTTTGATTACTCCCTCTTGGGGAATTAACACCCCAAGTAAATCACCAAGTGGCTCACTGAGTGATTCACCGCCCAGTCTATAAACTGGTGGCACCATTATCAGTTAATCATCTATTAAGGGGATCACTCAATCCAGGTCCTAAATGGAACACAACTTGATTAAGCCTTGTGACTCAAGAGGAACATTACTCAGATAAGGCCCATGATCTCCATGACGTACATGGACAACATGTGGCTTGTCATGATACTATATAATATCCTATATTCATATCTAATAAATTATCATTCTCTTCTTAATCTTCCCCTTTATTTTGTTTATTATACTTCCCAGAAGTATAAACTCAACAGTGGTAGCACAGGTAGGTTATCCATACCTACCCAACTCAAAGGAAAAATTCCTCCCAAGAAAAGAACCCAAACAATGTCACTCCCTAACGGCTGGAGAGATTAAGAAGTAGTACAAGACGTTCCCCCAGGCTTTGTCATCTACAATAATCTCCTTGTACCCATTGACCATTACAACGCTCTCAAAGCCCGCAGACTGTTCTCTACCACGCCAACCACAACAGCGCCTACACAACCTGAGATACCCAATATTGTGTTTCAACACTTACGTACCTCTAATATTAGCGCCTTTGCAGGACTACGCCGTGAGAACGCTTCTCTTTGGATCAACAGCACTAAGAGCAAGTTTGAACAAGTGGAGTACCCCCAAAGACTCTGGGTCAGCAATATTGCCCTCCGTGTCACAGGGACTGCTTCATGCTTTGTTACCAAATGGCTAGCCCAACATCCTGACCAGAAGGAAATCTGGGAAGTGTTCAAGGCCGCTTTCCTCAAAAAGTTCTCCATGAAGTACTCAGACGTGGTGATTATGACCAAACTTCAAACCTTTAAAATGACAGGAACCATTAAAGAATACATTGCAGCATATGAAGGACTACGCAACTGTGCACCCAACATCATCAACTTTGATGAGCCTGGACCACCCCTGGACTTCTACAATGGCCTTCCCACACACATTAGACGTCAGTTTGACATGACCTGCTGCAAGGATCTTAAGGATATACTCTTAGAAGTAAAACACACAGCTCAGAAGTCTGGCAATCTACACGCCACCAACAAGCGCAAGGAAAACCCTGCAGCTAAGAGAGAGCCTCACCCCAATAAGCAAAACAACCAAGCCAACATTACTGATCCTTGAAATGGGAAACACACTGCATAAGCCAACCAGGCCAGCACCAAAGATACCAACAAGGAGGGAAAAGCTCAGGGGAGTGCTTAGGCAAACTGCTCTTCCCCTCTTCACAAGACTTGTACAGAGAACAGGATGTGGACTCAATCACCATGATCCAGGTTCCCTCCATTGATCCTCTACTGTTTGCCGCCCAAACTGGAAATAAACTCCTTACCTATCCTTTCTGTTTTTGCAGATACAAGGCACAGTACTATTTGACACTGGAGCCAATCAATCACTCATTAACAAGAGTTTTGCAGACCTCATGAAGTTACCTACCATTTGAAGTAGCATCAAGAAAGTCATCATGGCAGACAACCACAGCACATCAGTTACCCACAAGACAAACCCTTTCCAGGCCCAAATTGGAGACATCCAAACAGTAATTAGCAGCCTCATCATTCCAATCCCCAAATACAATATCATACTTGGATTAGATTGGATGCAAAAGAAAAAGCCTCACATTGACTGGGACAGTGCCACCCTCACTATCCAGCAAGGAAAAGTCCACCATCATGTGTACCCAACACATCTTGACACTCTCATGAGGGACCACATATTTGTAAAGATCATGGAAACAGAGAAAGAAAATTACATCAGCAAAATCAATTAGATAAAAAGGCATATGAGGTCATACACTTCAAAAACACAGAAACTCAACACAAACAGATCCCAATTAGAGACCAGCTAGTCAATGAATTTCCCTCTGTATTCCAAGAAACACTACCTGGGTTTTCCCCTGATTGGGGTATACAACACAAGATCAACCTAAAAGGTAGCATGCCTAAAGCACAACCCATCTACCGCCTCACACCACAAGAAGACAACACTCTGAAAGCTTACCTTGACAAAGCACTTGAGAAAGGCCTCATCAGACCCCCAAAATCACCCTTTGGTGCCGCTGTCTTCTTTGTGGCAAAGAAAGATGGAGGCCTCTGCCTGGTCACAGACTACAGGGCCCTCAACAAGGTCACAATAAAGAACAGGTATCCCCTGCCTCTTATTGATGACTTTTTTGATGCCCTAGGGGTCCCAAATCTTCACAAAAATTGATTTGACAACAGTTTACCACCAAATTTGCGTGAAACCTGAAGACATTCCAAAGACTGCATTTCAAACTAAATAATGGTCCTTTGAATGTGTTGTCCTCAATTTCAGCATGATGAAAGCTCCCAGTATCTTTTTAACCTTCATGAATGAAGTATCCAAGGAAAACATTGAGAAAAGAGCAATCATCTACCTGGACAACATTGTCATTTACAGTCCCAATCTACAACAACACTGGGAAGACATCTGTGCAGTCCTCTGTACCCTGCAGGAAAACCAACTAATTGCTAAACTGTCCAAATGTGAGTTCTTCTCAACTGAACTCCCCTTCCTTTGCCATATCATTAGCAAGGACAGTATCAAGCCGGATCCAGACAAAATACGCGCTATAACAGAGATGCCAGCCCCAAGGAATAAGAGCAAACTCTGCACTTTCCTTGTAATGGTAGCCTATGTACGCAGGTTCATCCCTGACTGGGGTGCTCTGATAGCCCCCTTGTCAGCTATAACTGGGATAACAACTAAATTTATCTGGACACCTTTACAAGATCAACATTTCTGCCAACTGAAAGAGCACATGGTTACTGCCCCCATCCTGCAATACCCAAACCGTGAGGGTATCTATGAGCTAGAAACTGACGCCTCTGATTATGCAATAGGAGGAGTCCTCCATATCCAAATGGCCCAAAAAGACTTCCTCCCCATGGTATATGAATCAAGGAAGCTATCAGACAGCAAACAAAGATACCCTATACATGATAAGGAATTGGTTGCCATCATACACTGCCTTATGAAATGGCAATGCTATCTGGAAGGAGCCCAGACGTTCAAAGTACTCACCGACCACAAATCATTGATATTCTTCAAAACACAGCAACACCTGTCAAGAAGACAAGCTGAATGAATGAGTCTCATACAGAGATACCCCATGTAAATTGAATACAAGTGTTGTGTTCTGAGGCGCGGCACAGATACACAACGGGGAATCCTAACCTTAGGATTGGATTTATACTAAGTCTTGGTTAGATGACAGGGAAGGCAATAGTGTTTACCTTGCGGCCCTGGATGAATAATCTCTACTAGGCGTGGCTAGAGAGAGGCGCAGAAGTACAGAAGACACAAAGACAAAAATGTGAATAGAACTTAATTTTATTGATATTATAGGAAATGGATTATATAGTGGTTAGGAATACCACAAAACACTACCAGGACGATAGGATCACTTGCCACAAGCATGAGTGGAGCAATTGAGTTGCGCAGAGTCAGGAAACCAAACAATCATATTTCCTGAAGAAGAGCCAGTTCATTTTGAGAGTTGAAAGCAAAAGCAAGAGATTTGTCTTTGAAATGGCCCAACAAAGGCAAAATTGAAACATGGTGAATGCTGTTATTCACAACATTGCCCCCCTCTAGATTGGCCTTTGGGGGGTGATACTTGTAGAGGAACTTGGCGTGTACGTGAGCAAAAGGGCGACCACTGGAGAGGAGCTTTACAGTGTACTCAGATCCTTGTTTGAAAGTCACCTCTAAAGGACCAATCCACAGGGAGTCCAGTTTGTGCGCGCGTCCACCCACGCGGTGTTGATAGTATAGGACATGGTCACCAACAGCAAACTCAGGCAAGGGGAGCGCCATGCATTGTCAGGAGAGAGCTTGAGCATCATAGTCTTATATGCGGAAGTGTAGGCAGTGGCTTGTATATCAATGATGCAATTGACTAGGTCTTTGATATGGTTGTCAGGATTCATAGCCTTATCAGAGTAGAGTAGGGGAACCCCCAAGAGCAACGGAGTGGTGGCTTCACACCCATACAGCATGGCAAAGGGGGAGTACCCTGTGACCCAATGCTTGCTCAGACAATAGGCAAAGAGTGCAGCAGGTAAGTATAGATCCCAATTGGCAGCATCAGAGTAGGTGAGCTTCCTCATGATAGAAACCAGTGTCAAGTTAACACTCAACTGCCCCATTAGTGGAAGGGTTATAGGGGCAGAGAAAGACTGGTGAGTTCCTAGAGCTTCAACAAAAGAGGTTACAAGTTTGGCATTGAAGTTGGTTCTGTTTGATAACAGCACTTGAGGACAGCCATGGCAGTAGAAAACATCCTGCAGCAGGAAGGCAGCGGTAGTCTTAGCAGTGATGTCTTTAGTAGGGCAAACTTCTACCCACTTGCTGAAGTGGTCAACAGCAATCAGGCTAAAGCGGCATCTGGAGCGTGAGCGGGGGAGAGGACCTTCAGCATCAATGCTGACAGTGTGAAAGGCATGTTGAGGGGGGAACAATTTGAACTTGTGAGAAGCAGCTTGGGGCCTCTGAAGTTGGCAGTCATGGCAACTAGCTATGACATCTGGGATCAACAGACAAAGATTCTACCAGAAGTAATTCTTCTGAAGCCAGTCAAAGGTCTTGGCAATGCCTCCATGGCCAGTTTCTTTATGAGCTTGTGACACCAAGGAGAGGCAAAGACTGGGGCGCATGTATGGCAGGTATTGACCCCGCACCTTCTTGAAGAGTTGGTTATTGCGTATGAGGGTGTCTTCAGACAATTTGGACAGGGCAAGTTGAACCTCTTCTGTCTCACTTTCCCAGGAATAAGGGCAGCTAATTGGCTTGTACAGGCGGTCTGCCTCAGCAGGATGTAGGGCAAGGATGGGCATTTGGGACAACCCATCAGCGTTCTGATGTTGAATCCCAGGGCAATGGAGCACAGTGAAGTCATAACCTTGCAGGCAGAGAGCCCATCTGGTTAAGCGTCCTTCAGGCTCCTTAAGTTGTTGTAACCATTTGAGCAAAGCGTGGTCAGTGACAACAGTGAAATGGGTACCATACACATAGTGGCAAAATTGTTTGACTGCATGCAGCACAGCAAGGCACTCCTTCTCTGTAACACTAAATTCTTTTCATGCTTATTCAGCACACGGGAAGTATAGGCTACAGGGTGGTCCACACCTTCATTGTTGAGCTGAGCCAAGATAGCCCCAATAGCAAGGTCACTAGCATCAGTGTACAAGATTAATTCCTTATTGTAATTGGGGTACACTAAAATGGGTGCTTCTTTGAGTTTCTGCTTTAGAGTCTCAAAGGCTTGCTGTTGGCTGGCGGTCCATTCAAAAGGGAAATTACACAATAGTTGGACCAGAGGTTTGCTAGTATCAGCAAAGTCAGGAATGAATTGTCTATAGTAACCTATCATGCCCAGAAAGACTTATACTTCTTGGAGGTTGATGGGCGGAAGCATTTTGTCTATGGCTTCAACCTTCTTGGTCATTGGACACATCCTGTTTGGGTTACTTCATGGCCCAGGAACTCAAGATGCTCTTTGAAGAAAGCACACTTAGAGGGCTTTAAGTTGAGGCTAGCTTCTTGGATCTTTATGAACACCTCCTTAAGATGGGCTAGGTGATCTGTGAAAGTTGCGCTGAAGACTGTTATATCATCTAGGTAGACTAAGACACACGACAACTTCAAATCATGCAGGATGGAATCCATGGCCCTCTGGAAAGTTGCCGGGGCATTACAGAGCCCTTGCAGCATGTGAAAGGTTCAAACAATCCTTCTGATGTGATGAGCACAGCCTTCTGACGGTCTTCAGGAGAGAGGTCAACTTGCCAGTAACCAGGCGCCAAATCCATGGAAGATAAAAACTTAGAACATCCAAGGCGTCAAAGAGCTTCATCAATATGTGGTAAGAGATAAGAATCCTTCTTGGTTAGAGAATTCAACCTCCAATAGTCCATCACAATCCGGTGGCCCCCATCCTTTTTCTTTAAGATGAGCAGAGGAGAAGCCCAGGGGCTTTGAGAGGGAGCTAGCAGTCCATCACCCAGCAGTTGTTTGAGCTCCTTAGAAACCTGTGCATCTTCCACTTGGCTGCGGCAGTATGGCTTGGCACAAAAGGGGGAGCATCTCCTGTGTCAATCTGATGAATCACACCTTTGTCTAGCCCATAATCAGTACTATCTTTAGCAAAGATGTCTGAGAATTGATCTAGTAAATCAAGCACCTCTTTCTGTTGGACCGGGGACAACTGAGGGAAGTCTTGGGCAGTGAACAGAGATAGGACTTGAGGCTCGTCTTCAGGTAGGTTAAAGTCTTGAAACGTTCCAAAAGGGTGAAGAGACAAGACGTCAGAGCATTTAACAACTTTCTTAACCAACAACCTGTCCTCTGGATACTGTCATAGGAAGCGCAGTAAGGTTGGCAACTAGTAATTGAACAGGATCCTTGTGGGAAACGTCCAGAATTCCAGGACAAAGATAAGGCTTGTTACGCCCCAGCAAAGGAGGGGAGTATAGCTCTAATAAAGTCTGTTCAGGTAGTTCATATGATATCTGAGAGTCTAGGATAGCCTGAGAGCCTGGGGGATGGTGATAGCAGACGTGGCCATGAGAGGGATTCCCTCAGTTGCTGGACAAGCCATGGGAGGACACTTCATGTTGATGGAATGGGTTTGGTTTTTTAGGGTGAAAACTCCAGTGGGGTATTCCAGAGTACATGTCTTCAAACGTTTACCAGAAACTTTGATTGGCTCTTCAAAATATCAGGGGGACTTTGTACCCTAGGATAGAAAAATAACCGTCCTTTAGGTTGATGATCCCATTATATTCCCAAAGGAACTGGGTACTAGCCAAAAGATCATAGCTCTCATTTTCTAGAATAACAGCCGGCGCAGCCAACAGAAGTTTATCAAATTGCATTGGTAAGGCAGAGTACGCACCAATGGCACAAGTCATGGAGAGACCAGCGGTGCCATAGGATTGATGGTAGTTGAGATCAGGGTCCAGCTTAATTTTCTTCATCAGTTTAGAAGAAACAACGTTGACCAGAGAACTGGTGTCCAGGACGGCTTTGATCTTGACCTTTTGGATATTTATCTCTACTTGGGTGGTGGTGCATCCAAAGGGTGGAAGAACAGCCAAGATATCCTGTGCCTCAGCTAGTTCCTTGTCCCATTTCTCAATCATGCATTGTAGTCCTGGAAACTCCTTATATACGGTTTGGAGAGGGAGTGAGACAGATACATTCTTGAAAACTGCGTCTGCAACTTCAGCGGCTTCCGCTGATGATTCCACTAATACAGGGGACCGTCTTGCCTGAGTAAGATAGGGGCAGGAGACAACTGCTTTGGCCTCAGACAAGGGCTTGGTGGTAGTTGTAGTCTTCCCAGATTGTAGCTTGTAGGGAACTGCAATAGTCTCAGGGACAGCAAGAACAGAATACCTGTATGTATCATGATCTTCAACATCAGAAAAATCCACATCAGAATTGTCAGAAATTTCATGGAACAGGAGGAGGATAGGAGGAGCTTCATCATCAGCAGGCTCAGAGTCAGTAGCAGGCAGAGGTGTAGGAGGAGACTGGGAAGAATTTTCAACCAAGAGCGTCTCTGCCTCTAGGTTGACTGTTCTTTTCCCAACTGATCCTTGGGATCAGCTCCTTCAACCTGCGGATTGGTGCAGACGCGAGAGTGGTGGCCTATCTGACCGCAGTTGTGGCAACCCTGACGTCAAGGAGGAATTTGTGAGTTCATAATGAGGATACAAGGGCCGCGAGAAGAGGAGCCAGAGTTAGAAGCGGCACAACTCTCATGAACAACTGCCCCAGAATGGGTAAGATGCATATCTTGGAGCAGTGTCTTTATACTTTTCATGAAGGACAGCATAGCCTTGTGGGCCTTGAAATGAAGGCATAGGAGTTTATTTGCCCTGAGGGCCTGGGCGTAGGCCATATATACTTCATGTGCCGTCAATTGTCTGCTTGTTAATAACTGTTGTCCCTCCATCTAAAATCTGTCGGCAAATTCAGCTAATGTCTCTTTGGGCTTAAAGGATATGTGCATGAAAGCATTCTTTTTCACCTCCAGGCTAAGATCACCACCAAAATTGTCAATCAAGAGCTGTTTCATGTCCTCCCAGGTCTCAATGGAGGGCAGCTCTGATACAACTACCTCTTGACAGGTTGGGTGTAGGCAAGTCAAAATATGTTCTTTCTTAACTTCATCTGATGCTTGTCTCATAGCAGTCTCGTAAATAGTTAAGAAAGCTGTGATAGTTGAGGTTTTGGGATCAAAGACTTGCTTAAAAGTAGGCTTGAAGTGTGCCTCAGGAGCTGGACTACCATTGCTGCTATTGAGTACATTTATGCGTGGGGAGAACTCAGCTTCAGATTCTGAGGGGGGTTGTCTAGCCTATAGTTGTTCAACACTTTCTTCAAGGGTTGTCAGAGTCTCGGTGGTTCTGGCAGCCGTAGTGTTGGCTAGAATGGTCTGTTGTTCAGTAACATCTAGGCGTTGTCCTTGGGTAGTGACAACAGTGGAGAGCACAGCCAGTCGCAAAGTAAGGGATGGCCCCACTGATAAGCTTGGGGGCAAATCTGTTGTTTACTGAATTGATCAACTCACTCATCTCCTGTACGTCCCTGTCCAACTCAGTCTGGTCTTGTTTCAAATGATCCACCTCATTAGCTAGGGCAATCAACTCTCTGGCACAGTGGATTTAAGGAGCCCCCGCCAAACCAGGACAACAGCCATCCTCCTTGTTAACCCCAAGTGGGCTAGCAGCAGATGTTACTACCTCACGTAAAGCAGCAACTTCTTGCTGTAGTTCAGCAACCTGAGAAGTCAGCGGAAGAACTTGGGGATCAGGTTAAGGCACTTCAGTAGGACGTCCTTGACTACAAGTGGAAGAGCGTAATTCTTGGATGGCCTCCCAGATCCTCTGCTCTCTATCCACCATATCATCAGCAGGAGGAGAAGGCGGGGCATCAGGTTTGGGAGTAGACAGCTCATTCACCTGACTCTGAAGATTGGCAATAGCAGCAGCAGTGGTAGCTCTCTCTTGATCAAATTCTGCACTGAGTTCATTTAGACCTTGGGCGGCAAGGTCAGCTACCTGTTGCAATTGCTCAAAGGAATAGGCACTGAATGCATTGAGCTGTTGCACTAGACACTCAAAGTTGGAGAGATAAGTGTTTAGGGTGGAGTCTACTTGAGTTTGCCAGAGTTGTTCTAACTGTTGAAACTCATGTAGTTGCTCCCTAACATACTCATGGATGGACTGGAGCATTTTCTTGATGGAATTGACTAGACGTGTTTGAGAGGTGACCAAATCACGCTGATTATCAGATATCAGGGAGAACAGGGAGTAGATCCACTGTTGGTAGAAAGCAAACTGGTCCCAATGATGAGTAACAGCTGCTTGTAGAGACAAGTTTTTTGGATGTGGAGTCCCAACACCATCTGGTGGTGGGCCAAGGCGGGCTGTACAAAGGATGACAGCAGGTGATCAGCGGAGCCAGCTGCTGAGAACAGATGTTGTGGAAACTGAGGAGCCTCAATTAACTCATAGTATTTGGCACAGCTAAACTGTAGCTGAAGGCAAGGGATGGCCCCATCCTGAGCTATCCCAAGGGCTACTGCCATAACTTGTTCCAAGTGAGGGGTACCCATAGGGTAAGCAACTAAGCGGGGACCATTCCCAAGGTTCAATACAGTAGGGACAATAGGCGGGTTGGCAATGTCTTCCTCAATAGGAGGGCTGGTAATTTCAGGCAAGGTTGACTCTCAAATAGGCGGAGGCAAGGGACCTGCAAACGTGATGCAAAAGGGATAACCAAGGGGCTTACAGCCCCTGTAGTGAGCACCATTTTTGTTGTGTTCTGAGGCGCAGCACAGACACACAACGGGGAATCCTAACCTTAGTATTGGATTTGTACTAAGTCTCAGTTAGATGACAGGGAAGGCAATAGTGTTTACCTTGCGGCCCTGGATGAATAATCTCTACTAGGCGTGGCTAGAGAGAGGCGCAGAAGTACAGAAGACACAAAGACAAAAATGATAATAGAACTTAATTTTATTGGTAAAATAGGAAATGGATTATATAGTGGTTAGGAATACCACAAAACACTACCAGGATGGTAGGATCACTTGCCACAAGCATGAGTGGAGCAAGTGAGTTGTGCAGAGTCAGGAAACCAACCAATCATATTTCCTGAAATAGAAGCCAGTTTATTTTGATAGTCAAAAGCAAAAGCAAGAGATTTGTCTTTGAAATGGCCCAACAAAGGCGAAATCAAAACATGGTGAATGCCGTTATTCACAACAACAAGCCAGGCAGAGAGATGCTTACTGCAGACGCCCTATCAAGGCTATACAATAAACACATCCTTTGCACTGATGGCAACCCCAACTGGCCCATGTTAATCATGGGGAATCTCCAGGAAGGGTTCTCATCTGGCACACCAATGGACATCCAAGAGAAAGTCCTCAAGAACAAACATCTGTTCAAAAACGTATATGGTACCCTTCACTGAATATTTCCAAATGGTGACACTGTACCCTACGTCCCGTCAACACAAAAGATTGACACAATCCTCCGTTATCACTGAGACTTGGGACACACTTGTAGCAGAAACTTGCATGAATGTCTCAAAACTTGCTACTGATGGCCCAACATGCTAGATGATATCAGAGAGGTACTGGAACAATGTGAGGTCTATGAGAAGTACGCAAAAACCAAAGCTCCACCTAAGTCAGTAGTACCTGTATCTATCACACAACTCTTCAAGGTATGGTTGTTGGATATTGTTGGACCTATGCCTGGTAAAAGCAAAGGCAAGAAGTACATCATCACAGCCATCAACTACGCAACCAGATGGCCTGTAGCATAAGCCACAAAAGAGTACAAAGGCAATGATGTGAGAGGATTTATTGGCAAGGAGATCATAGCAAAGTTTGGAAAGCCTGATCTCTTAATCACAGATGGAGGCACTGAACTAAAAGCTATTGACACCAACATCTATCTTGCCAAAAAATGGAATAAAACACGTCACAGCCAGCCCATATCACCCACAAGAAAATGGACGTGTAGAACAACTAAACAGCTCTTTAGTGGAAGCCCTCAGTAAGTTGTCTGCCAACAATCCAAAAGCCTGGGTTGACATGCTACCAACCGTCCTTATGGTCTGCAGAACATGAGTCAACCGCAATACGGGCAAAAGCCCTTACTGTAAATTCCGAACCTGAACGTAAAAATGTGGGATTGTCAAATCCTTGGTCCAAATTTTGAATCACTTTTGCAGGCAACTCAGCTGAGTGAAAAATAAAATATTAAATAAGATTAACCTTTTAATTTGATTTTTTGATTTATTTAAATTGGCAAATTTTGAATCTCTTGAGAAGATAACTCAACTAACAAAAGACAAAACCCAACAAACAAATGCGGGATACATGAATCAGAAATGCGGGATTCTTATGTACAATTTGAGATTTCCTGTATGTCAAACAAATCATAAACATCATGTAAAAATTAACAAATCTGAAATTGCGGGATTGCCAAATCCAAGAACCAAGTTTCAAATCATAATTGCAAGGAATTTGAAATAAATATAATTTATGGGTGTCTCAAAAAGGATGTTAAAGGATCTAGAGTGGATTTGTGCAAATTCTTTTAGGAATTATAGGCATTCTCAAAAATTACCCTATTCCATTTTAGGTTGGCTAAAATTTAGATCGTAATATTCACAAAATTGACATATATAACAATAAAATTGACTAAAATATACATTAATCTTCTTGAGTTTAAAATTATAATAAAATTTTTATTATGTCTTCTTTCAACAACAACCAAGTCAACAAGCTGTTCCCTGGCCTTGACAAAATTATGCAGGGCTACACTGGGTCTCTTAATGTGAAGCCTCTGTGTTGTAAAAGTTTCAGCAAAGAGTTGCTAGTTTCTACAAATAATTAGTCAGTGACCCAATTCTTAATACTATACCTGTTGATGGTATAGTGACAGCCTATGAAAGACAGAAGAATAATAATGTGTATAGACAAAACTGGTATTTATTTAGATAGTATTGCACTTATATAATTTAAGGTGGGGGAATTGCTACCAGAGGCAGGGAGGCACAGAAAGAAGGACTTCCCAAATGGAGGAGAGCGGAGTGGCACAGCTAAAAGCCCCGTGCAAGAGAACAACCACTTCCTCGCGGCTTCCCTTAAAGAGGTAGATATAAATAACTTAGTTGTTCTATTTATAATCCTGTAAGTGAAGCATGTGCCTTGTGCGCAATCAAAAGGCAAATCAAACACCTGTTTAAGGCGGGTTTTAAACGTCTTTATCACTATTAGAATTAGGATGCAATAGTGCAATCATGTGATTGTTCCATTGCTTAATCCCTAGATGCACAATTTTATGTCTAATCCATTCAGGATCTGCAACATTTCCCTCCACTGGATTAGACAACAGGGTCAATAATGGCTTGGTGTCTCTAGGTAGCAGCTATAGTGTTGGGGTCAATTGTGTGTCTTGCTTGGTGGGGGTTTGTTGCCCAATCCTTGGTCATCAGCTTTGTGGATCTGTAGTCAACCAGTTGTGTTTCTTGGCTGTCATTCAGGCGGTAGAACAGTTGGTGTGGTACTGGAAGAGTCTTGTCAGTCTCTAATAAATGCCTTGTTCTTTCATTCTTATTCCTCATACTTTGGTGCAACACTATCACAAACAGGACAACAACCCATGGAATTTTTAATTAGGCTTTTGTTTTTTTGGGTTATTGTCCTCATTGGGGCTTACTCTTAGTCACTAGGAGCAGCACACATATACTGAGCGTGTACTCTAGTGATTAATTGCCCAGAATGGGGCTCCTTAAGGGTGTAGGAGTTGGGGCCGGTCTTCTGGATAACTTGAACTGGGCCTTGCCAAAGGGAGGCAAGTTTGGATTTGCGGCTGTACCCTCTATTGCTGAAAAAGTAGACTGAGTCCCCTACCAGGTAAGTGGGTAAGGCAGGACATTTGGATTCAGCTCATTCTAGGTCCTGCACCTTATGGTTTAAGTTTACAGTGTAGGCCTCTGATTGCAAGCAAATAAGAGTTTGAACCAGCTTGTTGAGGTACGCCTCTGGGGACACAGACAGGCTGGGCTTTATCAAGGAATATAGTAAAGGGGGAAGTCCTGGTTGCTGGTCGTAGAGCAGCTGGAAGGGCGGCTTTCCAGTGGCCTGATGGTACCCAATGTTGTATGCAAAGGTGGCTGCAGGCAGGAAAGTATCCCATTCAGTCTCATGTTGGTGACTGAGCTTCTGGAGTATCTGGACCAGGCTCCCATTAGTGCGCTCTACCATGCCATTTTTCTGTGGGTGATAAGGAGTGGATAGTGTCCCACAAATTCCCATCAGTTGGTTGAGGCAGGGAATGATGTAACTGGTGAAGTTGGTACCATTGTCTGTCAGCAGGATCTGGGGGCAACCATGTTTGTATATGATATTCTCCAGGATGAACGTGGCTGTCACCAGTGCAGATTGGTTGGGAATTGCCTTGGCCTCTACCCATTTAGTCAGATGGTCAACTGCCACAATGATGAACTTGTTGCAACTGTTGGTAGCTGGCAGGGGGCCCACTACGTCAATGGCTACAGTGTGGAAGGGAACCCCAGGGCGTACCAGTCTGAGTTGAAACTTGGCAACCTTAGGCCTCTCAATATTGCAGTCATGACAGTTGGCTAGTGTATCTACTACATCAGTGTGCATTCCTTCCCAGAAGCAGTGTTGCTGTAGCAGAGCTAACGTCTTCTGTATGCTACCATGGCCAGTAGTCTTGTGAGCGGCCACCACTGAGTCCATGTGTAGGGATGGGCATATGTAGGGTAGCCAAGAGTCTCCACAAAGCTTCAGGAGTTGTCCCTTAGAGACCTTGGTATCAACAGTTAGCTTCTTGAGAGCTCTCTGTATCTCTACCAACTCCTTCCCCCACAAAGAAGGATCCTCCATAAGCTTGTTATAGATAATGTCAGCTATGGGGGATACTAAGGCAAAAGTGGGAAGGTGGGAGAGCCAGTCAGCATTCTGGTGGGCTGCCCCGGCTCAATTAATGATCTTGTAGTCATAAGCCTGAAGTTTAATGGCCTAACGCGCCAGATGTCCTTTGGGGTCCTTGAGGGTCTTTAGCCATTGCAAGAAGGCATGGTCTTTTACAACCGTGCAATGTACCCCATGGAGATAGACTCTGAATTGTTGGTAGGAGTATATCACAGCCAGACACTCTTGTTTGGTGACAGTGTAATTCCTCTTGGTAACATTAAGCGTACACAAGCAGTATCCAACAGGGTGTTCAAGTCTGTTGGAGTCCAGTTGGGAGAGAACACCCCCAATTGCCATCAGACTAGTATCTGTATGAACCACAAATGGCTTGGCAAAGTCAGGGTAGGCCAGCACAGGGGCTGCAGTCAGTGTTCCTTTGAGAGCATTGAAAGCAGATTGGCACGCTGGACTCCAGAAGAATTCCTTATCAGCTTGGAGGAGTTGAAAAAGGGGGTCACCCAGGGATGCAAAGTTGGGGATGAAGCGGCGGTAGTACCCAATCATCCCCAGGAAGACCTGCACGTCCCGTTTATTGGCCAGGATCTGCATTTGCTCAATGGCTTCCACCTTTAGAGGTACAGGGCGGAGTCCATCTTGGCTAATAATGAACCCCAAGAACTCAAGGTGCTCCTTGAAGAAGTTGCACTTGCGTGGCTTGAGCTTGAGATTATCTGCAAGTAACCTCTGGATGACTTCCTCCAAGTGTCGTAGGTGATCATTAAAGGTTTGGGAGGACACATTAATGTCATCCAGGTAGACTAAGACACTGGTGAGTTTGAGGTTGCCCATCACTGCATCCATAGCCCGTTGGAAAGTAGCTGGGGCATTGGACAGACCTTGAGGCATCCTAGTGGGTTGGAATAGCCCTTGGTCAGTGATGATTGCACATTTTTCTTGATCAGCAGGGGGTAGGTCAATCTTCCTCTACCCACTGATAAGGTCCATGGTGCTGAAGAACTTGGCACCACCCAGTTGGTCCAAGGTATTGTCAATATGAGGGAGGGGATATGAATCCTTCTTGGTAAAAGCATTCAGTTGACAGTAGTCAATCACCACACAGTTGCTGCCATCCTTCTTTTTGACAATCAGGAGAGGGGAAGCCCAAGGGCTTTTACTGGGGACCAGTAAGCCAGATCCCAATAGCTTCTGAAGCTCCTTGTTAGCCACAGCATGATTGGCTTGACTGTGCTGTATGGGTCTGGAGCAGATAGGTGGACTGCCTTGGGTGTCAATATGGTGAGCAACATCTGCAGCCTTGCCCAGTTCATAATCATCCTTGGCAAACACATCCTTATACTGGGCAAAGAGATCCATAGCTTGATCCTTCTGTTCTTTGGAGAGTCCAGATAGAGAGTTGCAGCTTATGACCAATAGCACTAGTGGTTGCTCACAGGGTAGACCCAACTCAGAGAAGTCCACAAAGGGGGCAGTCTCTTGCAGGTTGTCATGCTCTTCCAGCCGTATATAAGCCAGAAGTTGGCGTTTGGATACAACCATAGCTTCACAACTCATGTTAGCCAAGAGTATGAGTACCTCCTTCTCATTTGGCATGAGGATGCCTGGTGCAACCCATGGTTCTAGTCTGGAGGCATTAGGGATGCCAAAGATTTCTCCATGAGTGCCAGCTGGTAGAGCCAGCAAGAGGCCCGTATTGTGGATCACCTGAGCGCCAGGTGGGATAGTCACATTACAGGAGGCGTATACTAGGATACCCTTGGCTTCCCCAATTGAGAGAGGTAGCACCTTGACCTTCTTACTACGCATTGTATAAGCAACTGGAAGCTCTCTGTTGGCGTACTCCAGATTGATGTAGTACAGACGGCGTAAGGGCAGGTCAGACAGGCAATTGCCATGATAGAACATGGTTATGAAATGGCCCAAGATTCCAAATGTATGGTCTCCATGGTTAGTCATAGTGCCATACTGAACCATGAAGCTAGTCCCAATAAGAATGTCATAGATGTTGTTTTCCAGAACTATAGCAGGAGCAGTGATCATTAGCTTCCCAAAGCAAAAGGGAAGAGAAGAGTAGGCTCCTTTTGCTTTAGTGGTCAGTGGCCCAGCAGTACCAAACTCTTCATGGTAGGCCAAGTCTGGTGCCAGCTTAAGCTTCTTAACCAGCCGTGAGGAAATAATGTTCCCAGGGGCACCAGTATCCAGTATGTCCCGGACATGAGTCTTGTTCACTACCAGGTTGATATAGGTGTAATCCTGGCAGTCCTCTCTGATCTCCACAATTTTTGAGACCTGGTGTACAATTAGTCCTTTGAACTTCTCCAGGAAGGTAGCCATGGCAGCTCCCACAGCTGGGCTTACTTCCTTGAGGGATTCTAGCTGTGCTGAGACGTTTACTGTGCAGAGAAGTTTGGCCAGCCGGTCAGCACTGTCCTCCTCATGAGTGACCTCAACACCTGGTTGAGCCAGTTGTTCAGCATAGGGTAAGGACACTGTTCTCCGAGCTATACAGGGGATAACCACCTCAGGGCAAAGTGTAGTCTGATGAGTTTGTGTGTTAACAGTGAGGACTCAATGGAGGAGATCCTCTTGAACTCTGTCAGTCTCTGCATCCTCATGTATTGATTGGGAGTTGAAGTCAATCAGAGAGGGCTCAGCCTTAGGGTTGGTCCCAGAGGGTGGCAAGGCAGCAGGTCTCTGATCTGGTTTGTCGGGGGGCATTGGTATGGGGGGAGATGAGGGTGTCAAAATTACAAAGGCAGCCAAGAATTTCTCCTTGTCCTGGCTGCTTAGTAGTTTTTTGACTGGTCCTCATTGTCCTCCTGAATATCAGCGTCCTTGGCGTAGTCCTCCTCAGTGTCTTCCTTGCCTACATGATGGATCTTTTTCCGTGGATTCCTACATTCCCAAGAGAAGTGGCCAGCCATACCACATTTGAAGCAAGTACGGGGGCCATTGTTGACTGGAGCAGGCCCAACCTTGTCGGAAGGCTTTGGCATCTCAACAGCCACACGGGGTCTATGCTCAGATTGCTGGCAAGGGCGGCCTTCAGGGAGAGGGACTTCAAACTCCTCCTTGTAGGTGCGTAGGAGGCAGATCAGATCTGGTACAGTGCAAACGTTGTAAATGCCTGACTTAAGAGCCAGAGATAGTTCCTGGTTGACACGTACAGCATTAAGGAGTGCTGACTGCACATCAATAAACTGCACCGCACTCATGGACGACAGAGTTTGAGCTTCAAGGTAGAACCTAGAAGTGAAGACTTTTAGAGTTTCCCCCACCTTTAACTTGGTGTCATCAAAGTCCATCTTGCGACCAAGGAGTGCTTCTTGGCTACCAAATTCTTCTGTCAAGGCTCTGGAGACATTGGCAAAGGTCCAGCAATTCTCAGGGAGAGCTGGCAAGATAATGGTTTGAGTCTCAGCATCCAGACAGTTGATGATTATGGAGTCCCTCATGGCATTGTCTGCACCATACATGGAGTTCTGATACAGACGTAAGAACATGGCCACATTGCTCTTGCGGTCAAACTTGGGTAGATTGACGGGCTTGAAGTTGTTGGAGCCATGTTAGAGGGGAGCAGGTGTGATCCTCACTGAAGAGCATGAGAGATGGGAACAGCTGAGAGTGGAGGCAGCAAACCTAGCCTCAGAGGCGCAGCAACAATTCTCCTCTTGCTGGGCTTCACATTTATCTTCTCTGTCTTGAGCAGCTCCAGAAGCTTCAGGGGTGGCCAGGACGTCATCCTCAAACTCCAGTACTAGCTCTAATACTTGTACAGCATTAGGAGCCAACCGAGTGTGGTCCTAATTGCTTTTGTAGCTATGTAAGAACTCAGGACTAAAGGACCTCAGTGGGCTGTGGTGGCTCTTGGGATTGATGGACATAGCCTGTAAGTTGACGGCCATAATCTTACTGTCCATCCTATCCAATTGGCTCTGGAAGGCGTCCAGGAGAAGTCGTTGCTTGTCCAGCTCATCTTGGTAGACCTTGTTCTCCTGGCAGGTGATATCCAAGTCATCTTCCAGAGAGGTGATGCGCTTTTTGTGGGTGGCAAGCTCAGCTTGGAGCAAGGCTATTACTTCCTTGTCCTTCCTGACTTGGGTCTGGCTGTTGGCTCTGTCATGTGATTGGAAAAGTTTGAGACAATCCTGAAGTTCTGACACAGTGTGGTAGCCATCAAACAGGAAGGCAAGAATGGCACTCTGCTGGACCAATTCTTTCTGTGTCTTCTTGTAGTGATCAAAGAGCTCAAGGATGTCTTGACCAAGAAGGGCGCTGGAAGGGGAGTTGTTGGTGGTGGCAGATGTGGGAGTGAACAAGGGGATGGTGGCAAGGCGGTGGGCTAGGACTTCCACCTCATGAGTCAGGCTTCAAACCATGGGGCCAGTCTCCAGCACGTGAGTAGTAACCACACTAATCCAATTGGCGTCTACACCCTGATGGGTGAGGGTCTGTACCACATGTACTGGTACTAGCTTAGCTATACCCACTTCAATGGCATCAACCCAGTGGAGCATGGTGTTCTGGGCATTGGTGGCTTTGGCAAGGTACTGATTGACAGTGGTGAAAGTATTACCCAGCTCATAGTAAAGGACCTGGAGGAATGTCTGTTGGTTAGATACCAGTATTCTCTGGTCATGCACTAGGCTTTGGATGCGGCCCAGGTGCATTTAGTTGTGGCATACGGCAGGATGGGTGAATTGTTGTAGGTAGTCCTTGATATGCTTAACAGTACGGAGGTCACGGCGGAGCTGGTCAGGGTTGATCTGGGAGAGATTCTGGAAGCAACCCAAGGCATTTTCAGCAGAAGGCTGCTGAATGGCCAGGTGTTCATATCAAGAACCATTGCCAGCAGCACCAGCATTCATGGTGTGTATGGCATTACGGATAGCATCCTTGGAAGGTGAAGAGTTGTCATCTATCTCCAAGGGGACAGGGGCTTGTAGGAGCAGTGGTTGACCAAAAACAATAGCTTGGGGGCGTTGGTGTTCTGGCATGAATTGACTCAGGTTGGGCAGGCCATAGGGAGCGCCTGCTCTTTCCCCAGCATGGGCATTAGCAGCAGTGAAGGCTGGTGCCTGGTGGTAAGGGGAAGCAGTGGCAGAAGACTGGACCAGGGGCATACCTCTCTCCTCATTGAAAGGACCGCAGGGGTGGGGGCTGTTGGTGGTGTAAGACATGAGTGCCAATGTCGTAAAAGTTGCATCAAAGGGTTGCTAGTTTCTAAAAATAGTTAGTCAGTGACCTAATTCTTAATACTATACCTGTTGATGGTATAGTGACAGCCTATGAAGGACAGAAGAATAATAAGGTGTATAGACAAAACTGGTATTTATTGAGATAGCATTGCACTTATATAATTTAAGGTGGGGGAATTGCTACCAGAGGCAGGGAGGCACAGAAAGAAGGACTTCCCAAATGGAGGAGAGTGGAATGGCACAGCTAAAAGCCCCACGCAAGAAAACAACCGCTTCCTTGTGGCTTCCCTTAAGGAGGTAGATATAAATAACTTAGTTGTTCTATTTATAATCCTGGAAGTGAAGCACGTGCCTTGTGCGCAATCAAAAGGCAAATCAAACACCCGTTAAAGGCACGTTTTAAACGTCTTTATTACTATTAAAATTAGGATGCAATAGCGCAATCATTCCATTGCTTAATCCCTAGATGGACAATTTTACATCTAATCTATTCAGGATCTGCAACACTCTGTCTATGGCCACTCCCAAATTGCAGGCCCCTCCGCAAGCACTACCCAGGAGTGTGATCTTTCTCCTGCGTCCTCAAGCATGGCCCTGTTTGCCCATCACGCACAGGCAGCTGCTAACCCAAATCCCTTATCAGCAATGGCATCCAAAACCAGCCATTTTAGCCATGGGGTCACCCAGAGAGCCCAGGACCCCAAAACAGCCAACCAGATGGCATTGACCAGTTCACAAGATGGACATATCCCTCCCCCAGCCAATCATCCTGCAAGACTCATAATAAAACTAATCACTCTCAAGATTGTTCTCAAATGGTTGAAAAGCAAGGGAAGCTTATGTCCCTTGGGGAAATTGTGGCCGCAATGGGTTTTGCAAAGTCCACTGTGGCTGCAACCCTGCAAGCCCACGCCAACTGTGGCCCCCCTACCAAGAAGACCCTGACTGGTGCCCGTACTTCAACCAAAGGTGACACAGCCCATCCCCTTATGATGGCCATTATGGAATGTGACCCGCGGATGCCCCTTGTCCAGGTACGTCTCCAGTTGGGACTCCACGTCATCTTCACCAACAAAAGAACAGTGAATTTGTGGATGTACAGAGTTGTGGTTGCTGCTAGAATCTTGTCCAATCAAGTTCTCAGTGGCCCCATTTCGGTGGACACTGACCCCTACAATTCAACTATTATCAATTTTTTTTAAAGGAAGGGCAATGAGGGCCTGTAATGACGTCATCTTCCTATCATACGCTAAGATTTCTGCAAGTATCCAAGACTTTGGAGAGAAGTGTATCCAGTCTGATGTGTACAAGCGCGTCCCAATCTTATATTGTTTTATTGGGGTTTTATTGGCAGTTTCCCCATTGGGCTTCAATTATTACTTGGCAATATTGAACACCGCAGATGGGTATGCCTACCAGACAGAGCTCAAGGCCATGCTGGAGGAGTGGGCCACACAAAACACCATGCACACAGTTGTACTGAGTGCGGAGATGGAGCAGCAGGAATAGGCTACCCAAGAAATCAGGGCTGTGGGGCACACCTGCTGGTCCTACCCCATCAACTACGCCAACATGCATCTTGCAGATCTATATCTCTACAATTTTGGTTCCGCCCTCAGGCACTTGAAGCCTGCCACCTACAACAAACTATGCACCCAGATTGATAAGGGGTATGAGCTTTTCCCTTCCGCGTCCGTCCAGGACTTATTTGATCTCATCTTCTTCTATGCAAGTGATAGTGATAAGTCCAGAAAGTACCCCCATCTCCCCCCACGCCAGCCCATCCGTTTTGTCAAGCCTGCATACGTGACAGAAGAAGAATTTGAGCAATTGAAGCAATCAGCTCTTGCTGCCCCTTCCCAGTCAACAAACCCTGCCTCCCCAACCCCCCCCATCAAGCCACCTGCCTTCCAACCCTGACTCCCAAACCACCACCCATTCCCTCCCCACTATCTCTGATGCTGCCCCTCTCATGGGCGCAGATGAAGGCAATGTTCATTCCGCCCATTCCCTTCCCTTCCCATCCTTTGATTAGTAAATAAATCTTTTCTTTGTGATAACTTATTAAAATTGATATCTCTCTTTTGATTCACAATTAATAATACTTTCTTTTTACATTATTGACATTTCCCATAATTAAAACAATGTTGTACATTTTACAAATAGCTTAAAATTATGAGCATACATATTTTTCATCATCATTAATAAATTAAAGACCATAAACGTAAATATTGGATTAAAATATTGCAATTAGACGTCAAATCTTGGTATTTTGATATTATGTGCATAACTCAATGCATTTTGTTTAATAAAATTCATTGTAAAATTGACCTTTTTTCATTGTAATTTATTGAAATGAACTGTGTTTATATTAGAGAGCCATTAACACTTAGTACAAATATTGATACATAGTGCATTCTACAGCCTGTATATTTGCCTATTGGTAATAAAACTATAAACTTTTCAGTTGGATTTTACAGGGTAATAATAATGTAATGTGTTATAAATTACAGTTTACTCTCATTAATTGGCTGATTTTTTTGCTGTGGCAATTGTGCATTTTCTGATATTTCTGCACTAGTATCTAATTGGTTGGCTTCACATCCAATTGCACAGGCAATAGGAAAACAAGCCAACCAATTGGATACTAGTGCAGAAATATCAGAAAATGCACAATTGCCACAGCAAAGAAAATCAGCCAATTAATGACAGTAAACTGTAATTTATAACACATTAAATTATTATTACCTCGTAAAATCCAACTGAAAATTTTATAGAATTATTACCAATAGGTAAATATACAGGCTGTAAAATGCACTATGTATCAATATTTTTACTAAGTGTTAATGGCTCTCTAATATAAACACAGTTCATTTCAATAAATTACAATGAAAAAAGGTCAATTTTACAATGAATTTTATTAAACAAAATGCATTGAGTTATGCACATAATATCAAAATACCAAGATTTGACGTCTAATTGCAATATTTTAATCCAATATTTACGTGTATTGTCTTTAATTTATTAATGATGATGAAAAATATGTATGCGCTAAACATAGTACTATAAAAACCATTTTTTTGATGGAATTTGAACAATATGTCAACAATCTATAACTTAATCAACAAATTAGAAGCACCCCTTCAAAAGGTTGTTGAGATAGAAAGAAATATCAGGGAAATAGTGACAGGGAAGCTGGGTAACAAGGGCCAGTCACTGATACAGTCAAAAGAAGATGCTCTGGATAATTTGGGAAATATTATAGATGAAAAGAATAAAGAAAAATTACTTAATCTACAGGGAACTATTTTATCAAGTCTAAAGTTCAACAACACAGCCTACAATTTGTGGGAGTTCTGGCAGGGGGCCAAAGAAAACAATAATATCAAACTAATTGAAGGAACAGAAATTCAAAAGGAAATCAACACCAATGAAGAGGAAACCGACCAAATGGAAACAGATGAAAATGAAACAAAAGCAAGAAGCAGAAGCGCTTCAAGAAATACAGAAGCTTTATCAAATGAAAACCAAGAAGAAGCACAAGTAGCAAGAAATATAAGAAAAATTAAGCCTAGGAAAATTAATGAAGAGCATCCAACGCTCATGAAGTTTGCTGAAGTGGCGCCTGTGGCTGAGGGGACCACAGGGGAAACAATTAGTAAGTCTTTTTATGTTTTACTTATATTTATTTTAGTCATCACCAGGAATGGGGATGAGGTTGCGGAAGTGGCAGCTTATACGCTGAGTTGGTTTTACGGGGGTTGCCAGTCACTGGTGGCCCCTGTAAAGTAAATAAATAAAAATCAAATAAATAAAATAGTTCAACAGAATATAAATATGTTTTTTAATATTGAAGCTCAAAATAGGGAATATTCACCACCCGCGGGGTGCTTGCCATGGATAAGGGAAGCATATGAACTAGGATCAACTATCAAAATCAAAGAAATTAATGAAATTTGCGGGGATATCAAACTGAACTTTGATGAATACATATACAAAAGCATTCAACAATTCCCCTTCACTAACATCAACAAATACAAAAAGAATTTAATAAAAACTGACTTTCAAATGGAAATGAATATTTGAAATCTGAAATTTTTAATGAAGTATTTAAGGCACTATCAAATAAAGTCAGGGATGCAGTCCTTGTGAATAATTTCAAACCATTATTTATTTCATTTGCTGAGGCCTGGGGGGCTGATTCAAGTTGGGCGCCCCCTGGAACCCTCTTCAAGTTTAACAAATGTCCTATATTAATAGGTTAGTAAAAACATTTGAAAAATTGTGCATGTTCTCAGAAAATTATACCTTGCAAAGGATCCATGCCGTGGTATACCTGGGAATACTGTTGCATTGCATATTAAAAACCAACGTCAAAAAGTTGGAAGATGTACCTATACAAATTGATATATGCTGCGTAGCCCTAGACCGCCAGAAAACACCACGGGGATACAGGACAGTCAAGCATGTCCTCTATGATTCATTTGCATTGGCAACACTATATGGGTACTATGTGCCCCCCCCCCCCCCCAAAAAAACCTGCTAGTTGATTCCCTCACCCGCTTGCCTTTTATCAAACAATCAGCAACCACCAGGGTACAGGGCGCCACCCCTCTAGCAATCACATCCAGGGTTTTCCACCGCGTACAGAAGAGTATGTGGATCCAATTAGACACACTAGCTGAAAATTTAATTTTGGGGTATAATTCCCCGGAATAATCCCATTCCCTTTGCAATTAGCATCCTCCCAATAAATATTTCCCCTTGCAAATTAATTTTTTTATATTTTAATACTAAATATTTTTAATACTGAAATATGTACTAATAAAATTTTAATATAAAAATTTTAATATTACATATTTAAATATTAAAAATATTTAGTATCTAAAATTTAATATTAAAATTTTAATAATACATATTACATTATTAAAATTTTTAGTATCAAATATTTTGATATTGAATAAAGCACAATTTAATAAAAATAGTTAAATTTCACATATTCAAACTTTAATATTTAACTTTTACGCTTTATACTTATAATTTTACTTTTAATGTTTTAATTTTTATTTTAATTTATAGTATGTGAATTATAATATTAATATATCTAAATATATTACAAGCCATTAGTTAAAGTTGTGACCACGTCAGATATTAAAAATAAGTTAAAAATGTTTTTATTTATTAGCTTGTTGAATATGGGTTTATTTAGCACATAGATAAACATCAAGAATTGAATTTATCTGCACCATGTGGCCCGCTCCACTTATATTCTAAACAAGTGGGTCATTATTTTAGGGATTAGGCCATTTTCTAATGCACATGCTACTCAAGTCGCAGCATAACACAGTTTGATTTTGAAAAAGTAACTAATTACACAATTTATATTTAAAACATTAATAACTCAATAAAAAATTAATATTTTTTCACACTGTAAACTATCAAAATGAAGCTAAGAATCTTATCTTTCTATTGGTTTAAAAATTTTAATATGTATACTATGCTCAATATTAAAGCAGAAGTAATTTAAAAGAGCATAATCCAGATTTTATTATATGATTATATCTAATGATATAAAGTAGATCACTTCAAAGCTAATAAATACTCTTTTTTCAATACACAACAGATGTTTTTTATTTAATGAAATTAAAGATAAGATTGAGAGCTTTATTTTTGCATTTTATTTTATTTAAAAAGCTCAATTCTCAAGGATTTTATGATAGTTTGAAGTTAGGATGTTTTTATCACTGTTTAGATTGATTTTAAGGTTCAAGTGAGCTTTGAACCTCAAATTAAGCATTCTTTAAATGGAATTCTTTAATATTTTATCATTTTAAAAATATGCGGAAGAGTTACAATTAACTGAATACATCATTTTAATTGATTTGCATTGATTACAAAGAGGATATGATGTAATAATAATGCTTAGCTGCTTCACATATATCACTTGTGCATGAAAACTGGGTATTTAATTAATTTCTGCAAACATAAATTCAAGTTCAAACTATAATAAAAGCTATCACACCATTTCTTTCAGAATGGTGTCATTTAGCTTGGTATATAAGAGCTAAAGTACCACAAAGCTTCTAATCCAAAAGACCCCATTCAAAGACCACATTCTGATCATAACTACTCCATCATTAAGGCACACATCAGAGATCTGACCTAATTACAGATTCAAAATACTACCATGTCCTCAGTTAAATTTACTTCTTCCATGCTACCCTTTTTTCCTTGGGAGCTTCAACAAAAAGAGAGAGAATTGCAATGTTAAAAAAGCCATTCCTCTTTATTGCTGGTGATGATCTTGATAATTTCATCAAGCACTTCCTTACTCAAACTGAATTTGGGAAAGCTCAGTTCCTGCCAACTATTCAAAATCAAAAAGGCAATGAGTTCATTGAAAACTTAAAGAATCTCATGAAATCTTCTCCCCAAAAACATCTCCCAGCCTTGCAATCTCTGGTTACTTCCAGTTACTCTTTAAAAGAGCTTAATGATATGGGGTTTAATATAACCAAAAGTGAGTTTGAATACTCAAGAAAAAATAAATAAAAATGTAAGCTTAAACAAAAAAGCCAAAAAAATAATAACTATTCATTAAAAAAATAATTAAAAAATTGCTGGAAAATCCTTTTGAAACAAGCCAGTTTACAAAAAAAGTGCCTGAAAAAAATTATAAAGATATAGAAAAAGAGATGAGTAATTACTCAACTGAAATTAAATACTCTCTACTTAAAACAAAAAAGAAATATATGAAAGTATGAAAATAAAAAATGAAATTTCAGTTTCAATTTCCACTTACTATAAATTAATCCCTAAAAATATAATAAAAAGTAAAAAACAAACCAATATGTGCAATATTTGTAATTTAAAAAATTCACTAGAAAAAAAGAAGGAAGAATGTGAAAGTAAAAACTTACCATTACCAGAATCTATAGACAATGACTTAAAGACTATTAATCAGCACCAAGACTTTTATGTTCATCAAAATTGTGAATATAAAAAGATATTAATGAACTAGATGATGAGTCTTGTGTTGTAGTTATAGATTATAAAGAAAACTTAAAGGTTGGAGGTGGTTCAATTGAGACCAATAATTGTTTATAAAAAAAACCAATCTCATTATTAGGGTTTGCATTAGTTTTTAAAGAAAACAATAAAATTAAATATGAATATCATGATTTTTTATCTCAAATATTATCACATGATTCTTTATTTTCAGGTGAATGTCTAATAAGTCTTCTTAAATTAGATAGATTTAAAAAAATAAAAAATATAAAAGTATGGACGGATAATGGAAATCATTTTAGATCATATGAATTTTTATATTACTTATTTAAAGAGGCACCTAAATATATTAAGGGTTCTATAAAATATAACCGTTTTGTTGAATGCCATGGAAAAAGCATTGTTGATGGTCACTTTGGTGTAATATCAAAAATTTTAAAGGAGAAAGAAAATGTACTTTATATTAACAACATTAATGATCTAAAAAATATTTGTGAGAAAGAAGAAAGAAGAAAAGAATTATACAATTCAGCTTTAACTGGTTCAATTGTTTCCCAAAAAGCATTTTTTATATTTATGAAAGGAAATTTAGGCCTATAAAAAGAGAGCTTGAAGTTAAAAATCTGCACATTAATCTTTCATATTTGATGAAATATGAGAAGTTATATACTTCACCTTTAACATTTGAAAGCTTCTCAGAATATTCTGAGATAAATTATCATTTGAAATCACGTGATGATACCAGAGAAACAAAAATATCTAGATGCTAGTAGTGTATTGGGGCAAGTTCATGAAGTAGGGCAGCTTACTAGAGGGTGTATTTTAAATAGAGTTATCAGTCTTTCAAAAACAACAACCTTTTTTTCTGAAACAAACTAAGAATATTTATGATGAGCCAAAGATAGGGTAATAGCATTTATAGCTTTGGGGCTGCTATTACTCTCCCATGCAACTCATCATAAATATTTTTGGTTTGTGGTTTGTGGTTTGTAGTAGCACTTAAGATATTTTCAGTAATACTATAAGTTGCAATTTTCAATTATAAAATCAATGAATTATTTTTTAAAAAATCACCCAAGCCCAAGATCAATTAAATATTTGGGATTGATTGTATTTTACTCTTTCTGAATAATTTGAATATGAATAATGTGATTAAGTTATAAAATAACCAATCTGGCGCCTAGGCATAACAAGAAAAATAATGTCCCAAGTGATTGTTTAGAACTCAAATTACCTTTCCCTTGTAATATGATTTGATAAATATATTCCATATGCTTGACCTGCGTCCTAAGTACTAATTAGTAAGCAATACATAAAAATCATTGGGTTCCGTGTTGTGTGGCTATAGTGGCACTGAAATAACAAGGATCAGATGATGACACGCAAGGTCCAGTTTGTGACTTAAAAAAGCCAAAGTACCATCAACAATTATTTAAATAAAATAATTCTATTTCTATCTTTTTTAATTTATTCATTTGTTAGCGCAACAGTCAATATAATGTTCAATGCATTATAACAAAAATATATTCTTCATACCTAGTATAATTAATTTTACTTACCTTTTCTATGTATTCTTAAATGTCTATAATACATTTAAACGTCACATTATTATATATAAATAATCATTTTTGAGACCTAATAAAAACAAAATAAATAAAAATAAAAATAAATTAAACCTGGAGAGCCCATTTATCTGATTGGCTTGGAGGCCAGGGCTTTTGGAAGGAAGGATTCTGAGTGCTCATAAAAGGCTGTCACCACATCAGGTGGCATTGAAAATTGGCTGACCTCAAGAATATTGAATAGGTCCTCAGTGTCCTGAGGAAGACCTTGTTTCACTTTATTCTTGATCCAACCAAACACCTCCTTGATTGTATTCAGGAATGGGGAATATGGCAAGAGGAAGAGAAGTCTCATTGGACAATCAGTAAGTCAGTGGCTGGAGGTGTGGCTGTTTTTGTCAATGGGGGGAACTCAGACACAACCAGATCCGCTTTGTGGAGCCTGACATTATCAAGCACAACAACATTGGTTGTACCGCTGTAATTTATCCGCAGGTACTCCTTGACAGCTTGGAGAAAATTGAGAAAGGTCCCGCTGTTATGGGAGCCCTTAATCATTTGGTATTGGTCCAACCTGTGAGGACCAAGAAGCGCAACCATGGAATAGGTCTGGGAACAAACAGCTGCACAATGGGCTACGCCGTCCTTGGACCCCTTCTTGACCCACCCATGCCTAGACCTGAGTGAGGAGGAAAACAATGATTTGTCAATATAGAAGAACTGTACATTACCAGTCTCCTTTAGTGCCAGATATGTCTCAGCATAAATGTGTCAATCCTTGATGGTCTTTTCACTGTTCCTATTATACAGAGAAACTCTGAGCACCTTCCAAGAGAAGCCCAAATCAACCATTGTTTTGTAAACAAGGGCTTTAGAAACAGAAAGCCTGAACTCTATGGTGAGCATTGATTGGACAGCAAGCGTGTCCAGGTGGCAATCCTTGGCTACCCACTGCTTGATTGCATTGATATGAATGGGCTGAAGGAGTTTGGGCTGCCGCTTAGCCTTGGTGGATTCTGCAATTTGCCCGGTATTGCCATACTTGGTGTTGATGTCGGCAATGTATCTGGCCGTGACACCAAATCAGGACGCAATATCCCAAACCGCCATTCCCCTGTTCAAGCAGTTGAGGAGAGCTTCACGCTCACTATCTGTCAAGTGATGCTGGCCCTTGGCAGGTACCATGGCATCCTGGCTACCAGGCTCAACACAGGGGACGGGGACCTTTGTGTAGAAGGTGGGATCACACTTGGTTGCACTGGCGCCGTCAATTGTGGAATAGATCACAGGCGCAGATGGCTCAACAGTGGCTGCCAATGGCTCGTAGGTGGTGTCAAAGACACAGGGGCAGAAAGTGGCAACTCTTGGGTCAAGAGTGCGGGGCCGGGTGACAACTGGGTAAACGGTGGAGGTGTAAGTAACCTCAGTGTTCCCAGTGACCCTGGTGTAGGAGACTTTGGTAGCAGGCCTTGAGAGTGGCTTCTGCCTGGGATTCAAGCTGGTAGTTCTGGCTTGGGATACGGGAGGTGGTTGGCTGGCGCTAACACCTTGGGAGGCCTGTGTATTGGCATGACTCCCCTCAAGTTGGGTTCTGGGTCTGTTCTTGGACCCTCTGGGACACCCTCGTGGACAGGCTGCCCCGCGGGCTGGTGCAGGAGCGGGTTGGGAATGTGATTGATGGTCCATAAAAATAAAATAAAAATATATATATTTTAGATTAAATATGTATTTATTTGGATTTATTGGTTTAGTTGTGGGTAGTTGTTTTCTCTTGAGCTAGCCTTGAATAGTAACAGAATTTCTATATCCGTGATTTGAAGTGAATAATATTGTATACTTTCCAGGTTTGAATGATTTTAAAGTTTAATCACTTTTTTTGTCTAATTATGGTTATTGAGATTGAATTTTTAGTTTGATTTTAGTTGGGGTGGAGCTTCTTAATTTGGGTTGGTGTTTCCTAGTGTGCTTAGTGTACATTAAATTTGGATTCCAATTCCCACAATTAATATCTGAGTTTACAAGTGGCATTTAAAAGTGATTTGAACTTTGGTTCTTGGATTTGACAATCCCACAATTCCAAAAAACATAGTAAACTTAATAAAAATGGTTGATGGATTTGAATGCTTCAAATCTGATTCCAGTTAATTCAATTCGTCCATTGGAAATGTGCAGTTTGACTTCAACTTTGCAAAGTGTCTATGAGTTCCTGCATTTTCAAATATTCAAATAAATACTCAAAAAAATCAATTTAATTAAAAAAGGCCATCCCACAAAAGTGATTCAAATTTTGGACCAAGGATTTGACAATCCCGCATTTTTACATTCAGGTTCTGAATTTACAATATGAACTTGTCTATGGTCAGAAACCCTCACTTGTCAGTACAACCACGGGACCATGACTGCCACTTCCAAAGAAGATACCAGACAGTAATGACCCAAAAGTACTACAAGCCAGAAAGGACCAAGAAGTGATGGAACAACAAAGGGTTCAGCAGGAAGCAATCCCATTGCAACAAGAAAGGTTCCAAGTCAGAGACAAGATCTGGGTTGTCAATCATGACCAACACAAATTAGACCCAGGGTTATGCGGACCAGGCATTGTCATGGAGGTGAAGCCCAATAACACCTACCTCATCAAAGGGATTGGAGCTCAAACCAAACTGAAATGTATGCATCATGACCCACTTTGTTTGTGTAAGGCAAGGGCAGCTCAACAAAATCCAAGGCTCCCTGTACCCAACGCCAAACTGGATCAATATCAAGCCCGTATACCAGATACTCTCAAGAAGATTCCCAAGGCTCCGCCTTTCAGCACCCCAGGGGAGGATGTTGCAACATCTTTGATTACTCCCTCTCGGGGAATTAACGCCCCGAGTAAATCACCGAGCAGCTCACCGAGTGGTTCACCGCCCAGTCAATAAACTGGTGGCACCATTATCAGTTAACCATCTATGACGGGGATCACTCAATCCAGGTCCTAAATAGAACACAACTTGATTAAGCCTCGTGACTCAAGAGGAACATTACTCAGATAAGCCCCATGATTTCCATGACGTACATGGACGGCATGTGGCTTGTCATGATACTATATAATATCCTATATTCATATCTAATAAAGTATCATTCTCTTCTTAATCTTCCCCTTTATTTTGTTTATTATACTTCCCAGAAGTATAAACTCGACAGAAGTGTATCATGGAAAGAAGTTTATCGAGCCATGAGTATGGGAGAGGTTTAAGGGGTTGATTGGTTGGAGATTGTTGTTGGTGGGTTATGGGAGGGCGATTATGGGTTGGCTTGGGTGGGTTGAAGATGGTTATGGGTTGTATTTTTAATTGTGGTGTTTTATAATAGAGGGATTTTATATAGGATGGTAATCTGGTTGGTGAAAGTTCTGGCTTGATTAAATAAATATTTTTAAATAAATATTTATATAAAGATGACTACACTTGTTCCGATTGCAGAGTGGATTTAAGGAATAAGTTGATTTATTTAAATCAAACATGAGATTGGACAGCTGCCAAATGGGGCATGGCTGGATTGTGAGGGGAGGGTTCCTTGAGCACAAAGCGATGGATGCCATGGATAAAGTTAAAAAAGTAACTTGGCCAGTCTAGGCATCGCAGGCAGGTGGAGTTTACGTTGGAGGAGGTGATGGTGGTTAGGTGGGCTTGGCTGGCTTCAAGGGAAAGCATGTTGCTGGTTTGGAATATCCACGGCGCGGCGATGAGGGCGTCAAAGTTGGCATGGAACTTGTCGAGCTTCTTCTCGGCCCGGGCGAGGCGAGCGGCGTAGTTCTTGTCGGCGATGAGGCGGGGGAGGGTATGGAACTTGAATTCCTTGATGGCGTTGAGGCGCTCGGTGTGGGCGGTTGGGCTGGCGACAAAGTGGAAGTCGGGAGGGAAGATGCGGGAGTTTAGGGGCGGGAGTTGGCGCCAGGCGGCGAGGATGGCGTCAAAGAAGACGCCGTACGGCAGGGGGTTGATTGTGGAGGAGGCGAGGTGGAAGATGGCGTTGGTGCTGTTGGCGAGCAGATGGTGGCAGATGCGCAGGATGCAGTTTGTGGCGTAATCTACAGGAACGCAGTCCATTATCACCTCGGGACGACCCAAAAGGGAATCAAGGATCCCGGTGCCAACGTAGATGGCGGCACCATTCGCCCCCATGTGCCCATCCGACCACCCTGGGATGGGATCCTGGATGGTTGAGGTGACAATGCTAAGCCGGGCAATGGCCACTTTGGCATGGGCCATGAGCACATGTTCAGTCAAGGCCTTGACAAAGACGTACGTGCTCGGGTATTGCTTCAAGACTTTGGTGCTGAATTCCAATGCCTGGTGCTCATCCATGGCCTTTATCTCGCCATAGAGGGCAGCAGGCTCGCCCAGTGGCATCTCATACAGCTTCTCATCGATCACCCCTGGCTCAAGGTTGGTATTGGCATACGCAGTAGAGACGTAGACCAGGCCTTGGAACTGGGGGCAAGACTCGCATATTTGCATCAACTCCACTGATCCTCGGGTATTGGTTTCGAATGCTTGCAGCAGCGGAGAATCAAACGACACCGATGCTGCCATGTGGATGGCAACGTCAAGGTCGCCCTGCAGCATCTTCAGGTCCTCATGGGAAATCCCAAGCCCCACAGCTGACATGTCGCCATCAACTGCAACAAGCTTACTGCTGCCATGGTGGATCTGGTCAAACAGCTCGTTCTCCAAAACCTGCTCTAGCCGCTGCTGAGCAGTCTGCTCGCCTTTGCTTCTGACGAGGCAATAGATCTTCTTCATGTGCAAAGAGTGATCACGCAGAAGACTCTCCAAGACCGCTTTGCCAACGAACCCCGTCACCCCCGTCACCAGCACACTCTTTCCCTCAAGAAACGAACTTGACAACGAAACCATGTCACCAAAAATCCCAGATGCCTACCTTTTAAACCCAATTACGCGAAAATACTTAATTACGCGTGCACTAAACTTTCCATTAACTCCCCAAACATAAAAACTTAAACCAACTGCCACGATTTCAACTATAACTTACGCGTATATCTACCAAACGAGTGGATCTATTTAGAACTCAACTATCCGCGCCCCAAAAAAAGCGCAGACTCGAATATCGCCACATATATCCCAGCTACTTCAGCCAGGGTTATGCCCCTGCAATTATAGCCCCGTGCAATTCAGGATGAGCCTGCCGTTACCCATCGCCTGATCTTATAAAGGGCTATCCACCTGACCTCGCCATATATAGCCGATAACAACCTAAAAGGTTCATCAACCATCCTTACTCATATCCAAGCCAGAAGTTCTAACAAGTAGGGTTGCAATGAAAAATGCACCCATTACAGCACTGCAGCCTATCTGATCAGGGAAAGTGGATCCCCTACCCCGGGAACCCAAATCTCTCATAAAAGGATCCAAGAGGCAAAGGGTCTCCTCCTCCAGAACCCAACCCGGCATCCGGTAGAAAATCTTTGGGTGGAACCAAATGGCGGCAAAAAATAATGATGGGGTGATTTATCTCTTTAGAGTACTATATACCAAGATATCAAGTCTAAATAAAGATCACAGCCCTCTACATTCTCTCCTTCCATTTTGAAAGACCTAAATAGCCTTCTCTACTTCCTCCTACACTTTTGAAAAAAGAGCTCAGGGGACTTCCCCCAGTCCGCTTCTTCTAAGCACCATAGCCAGCACCTGTCTAACCCCCGCTGCAACACCTCCTCAGATATGGGAGTACTCTAGCAAGGTCCAGGATCAAGCTCCACCCTTGAACCCCCATCAAGGAGGTGACTTTCTGGTATACATCTAACACCCAACAACCCACATTTGCACAGACATTGAACCAACAAAAGGTACATCAAGATACATGAGGACAGTTTAGGTGATGGTATAGGCTGCTATAGTGGTGGTATGAGGGTGGCCCCAACCCAAACCAAGGTTTCCAGTAGGCAGGGTTCCCCCATACCAGCTCCCTTCAACAAGCCTCCTCAGCAGTACAAATGCAGGCCCAAACACTTCAAAGGTTTTCCAGTGGCCCCTCATCTCTAGTCAGGCCAGTATAGCGCTGAGAGGAAGGGATAACCCATCCCCCTCCTGGGAGCGGGGGGCCAAGCTTAGTTATGTACCTCAAGTAGCAAATCTTTAGCTGGTCTATGGGGTATGAATGCCAGGCAGATTTCTCATAATTATCACAGCCCATCACCTCAGGATGGATCTCCGCTAAATAGTGGCTTGCCTGTAGAGCAGGTGTGGGGTTCCTGTTCACCAGTTCCCATTGTTTGTCCTGGGTCAATGCCAGGGAGCAGCTGGAAGGAGTTGGCATTCCCAAGTTGGGACATGCAGCTAGGCTGGAGCTTGTACTTGGCTTGCATTACATCAACCTCTTTCAATACTTTCCCTATGACTAGGCGGGCACCCCCATCATATACTTGTACTTCTGCTGGGGCTAAACCCTCTGTGAACCTGTACCAATCCTTTAGTGGCCTAGTAAACTCATTACCAATAAATTCCCTCCCCCTATCTACCATCTCAAGGTGTATAGTCAACCTTTCCCACTCCTGCTGGAAAGTCTTACTAGTAGCAAACCTTTGGCAGCTTTTGTAATAGGTATCCTCCTCCCCTTGGCTAAGGTAGACAATGTTGGGCAATTCACTCATAGGGACTAATGTACCACTCAGAAATATGTGTAGGGGTTGAAATGAGCATCTATTTTCTTCAGAAGGAAGATCCCCTTAGAAACCTTTGGGTATATGGCCCAGGGGGTATAAGAAGCAATAGGGGTTTACCAATAATTGGAGTCCTTCAACAACTTCTTGGACTCCTGGTGCTTGGTCCTTGGCTCCTGCTCCTTTATCTTGGCCTTCTGCCCCTTATTTGAGCTCCTTAGCTCCTAGTTTGGTCCTTGTGGCTTTTGTGATCCACTCTGTTGAATCCCTTACATGCTTCAGACTGCTCCCCCTTTTATAGCTCCTTGTTCAGTCCTTTCTTCTTCTCATAATTCTGGGTTCTCCAGGATTAAGCTATCCAGTCTCTCTTGCTCTATAATAGATTAAACTTTGTCACTTACTTCAGCCAATTAAAAAAAGCTGCTTTTCCCTGTTCATCCCCTCATTTTTTAGACTCAACCCCTTCAGTTAACCGCTGAAAACCTTGATCAAATAGGCTTCAGACTTCAGTCAATCACACGTCCAGATTGAGCGGTTTTACCAAAATGTTTATCTGAATGACTTGCTCTTGACCCTGGTTCAAAACCAGTGTTGTCTTGCTCCAGATAAACACTTGCTCTGTATTTCAAAAAGTTTTGCTGTAATTCCTGTCATATTTCCCCAGGCAACCTCAAGCGCTTCCAACTATATTTTACTTAAGGGTTTTTTGAACCTTAATTTTCTCAACATTTCCCCATATTCCCCCGCGCTTTCTTCCCTTCTTGACTGCTTGAGCCCGCCTGCTTCTTGCTCCTTGCTCCTTTTGATGGGTTTGACAGAACTCCAGCCTTCACCCCCAAAGTTCCCCCGTTCTGTTTCTGTCTGCTCTGGTTCCTTCTGGCTCAATCAACTTTGCATAGATCCACAGCTTATTCTTTTCTGACTGTTTTCTCTCTCTTTTTTTTATCCGCTGACTCTCTTTCTTGATCTTTTTAATTGTTCTCTTTCATTCTGGTTCTTATTCCTTTCTTTGATTATTCCCTTCTTTTACTTCTATCCAATCCTATCTTCAACGGTCCAAGTTCATTCTTTCTGCTCCTTCTTCTGCCTATTCTAGTCCTTCTCAGCCACCTTCCATCTCTTCTTCCTGTCCTTCCCAGTCATCTTTCATCCCTTCTGCAAGTTCTTCTCTGTCACCTTCCGGTCCTTCTTCTAGTCCTGCTCTATAATCTTCCAGTCCTTCTGCTAGTCCTTCTCTGTGAACCACCAAGGTTATGTCCTTCTCTGTAGTCCCTATTACTAACATCTCAGACTCAGGAAATAAGTCTCCACAGGTGAGTTAGCGTTTGACTAGGCCCCCATCAGTGGTCACCACTTTAGTCCATCAACCACAGACAATCCTTATATCTGTGCAGTTGTTTTTACTCACTCAAGTGGTTAGTTTGAGCTTTCAGCCGCAAATTAACCAACTTTACTTCCCAGAGACCCAACCATTACCAAGTTCTGCAGCTGCTTCCCCAAGCAGCTACCCTGATAGCGTCCCTGGGAATAACCATGCCTCTCTGGTGGCTTCAAGTCCTCCTCAAAGCTTCAAGGAAGACACAGGCTGGTAAACCTTACCCCTTGGTTAGATAAAGTTTACCACCTGCAGACCTCTGGCAAGGGGCCAAAGGATCTCTGAGCTACCTCAGCTTGTTCTTCCCTAGTAGCCCTAAGCTACCTACTAGGTTGCATCACCCTCCAGCCCTTGTAGCACCAGTTACCTACTAGGTTGGAGCACTATTCTTTCCCAGCAGCCATAAGCTACCTAGTGGGTTGGGATTTCATCCAGCCCTAGTAGCCATTGGTTAAATACTAGGATAGGACACCACCCAGTCCTAGTAGCCATTGGTTACCTACTAGACTGGGACACCCTCCAGCTCTAGCAGCCATCAGGTACCTATTATATTGGGACACTCCCCGCCTCTAGAAGCCACCAGTTACCTACTAGACATTTGCCTGTCCTAAGCCACCATCCCTCTCCAACTTCAATAATAGAGCCTTTACCGTGGCCAAATCACCCTTTCCTGGAAACCTGCCTCCATGCGGATCACAGCAGGAACATCTTGAATCTTGGGCCAAGGCCCCAGCAGCTTGGCCCCAGCAGGATCCCTGTCCCAGAAGCATGCCCAAGGTTGGCCAGCACCCTGGCTGTAACCCACTGGCAGGATAACCCTTTGTGCGCCCCCAGGGCCAGTTACCGGATTGGGATGGGTTATGAGAGCTGCTTTTAGGCAGGTTTCCATCCAAACAGCACTTGGAGATGGAATGAAGCTTGGGAAAGTCTGCTTTTTGGGATCCCTGATTGGGAATTTTCTCCCAAGTTGGGGGATCCAGGGTTGCCCCAGGTGCTGCTGGTAGGGGTGGGGTGGTTGGGCTTTCAAGAGCATAGGCGGGTGCAGGCAGGTAGTTAGCAGCTGGGTGGGTGGCTAGTGAGAGCAGGCCTGTACCTGCTGGCGGGGTGGCTGGTAGGGGCGCACATGCAGGGGGGTGGCCCGCCAAGGCCTGGTGGTTGGCCTGGGGCAGGTTCTGGGGTATAAAAGAAATTACCTTTCAAACCCCAATCCCAACCCCAACTCTAAGACCCTTGCTTCCTGTAGCAATCCCCCAATCATAGAGCTTCCGTCAACAATCCAAACAATCTCTACCAACAGCCAATGTGCAAGGTTTAGTGTCTTTCCCATGTCTGGAATGTCCTAATAGCTGTAGCCCCTTCTCTCCTTGGCAGAGCTGTCCTCTGGCAGTACTGGGTGATGGGTTCCAAGAAATTAGGGAGATGCTTGGACAGCTCCTAGGGGTCAGACTTGGGTGGTATCCCGCCCAGGAGACAAGGTACTGCTTATAGATTTTCCTATACTCTAGGATGGCCTCCACCTCCTGTTCAGGGGTGTGCTTACAGATTGTGGGAGGGGATCCGCCTATCCAGTCTGGTGTGTGGGTGGTTCCCCTCTCTCATCATCCAGCTGGGGTACAAGAAGACTGTTATGGGCGCTTGATCTTTGGGGCAACCTGATTCTTCAGGTGATACCCAAAATCCTCTGAAGACCCTTGGGGGGTCCTGTTCAACATGGTCTCAATTTCCGTCCTTCCTGGCAGAGTTTCAGGTTCTTGGTGTCTAGATATACATCAGATCCTGTTTCAATTCTGGTCTGGTTCAACTGTGCTTGTTGACATGTAGTTTTTACTGCTGCTGGGCCTCTCAGAGGTCAACCTGTAGCTCTTCCTGGGTTGTTCTGAGGTTTTGAAAGCAGTTGTTTGTTTGAGGTGCTGGTTCTTTACAACCTTTGTTTGGGATGCCTTGGGATAAAACCCTGTAGTTGGCGTTGCAGGGGAACATCTTGGCACTGGAGTGGTATGAGCTGTTGTAACTTAATTGTTCCAAAGGTATTAGGTTGGCCCAGCTATCCTGCTTGGTGTCTACATAAGCATGGAAGTATGTTTCCAGAATCTGATTGTTCTGCTTGGTCTGACTGTCTGTCTATGAGTGAAAGGTGATAGACAGGTTGAGTTTGGCTTGGAGTTGCTGCATGATTTTACCCCAGAACTTTGATGTGAACTGGGTCACTCTGTCCCATACTATGTCATTAGGGAGACCTTGGTGGCAGTAGATGTGGTTGAGGAATAATGTAGTAGTAATGATGGCCGTCATCCCAGTAGAGAAAGCAATGAGCTCTGCTGCTTTGGTTAGTCAGTCCACTATGACCAGGATATCAGCAAAACCCTGTCTGGGAGGCAATTCTGTGATGAATTCCATGGAGATAGATTCCCAGGGCATTGATGGAATTTGGGGTGGTTGAAGCAATCCATGGGGTTTCTGGGTGGAGTGTTTGTTATTCATACAATATATGCATCAGGAGATGTAGTCCTTCACCTGTGGGAAAATGTAAGGCCATCAGTAGTTCAATTGGAGTCTCTTCATGGTTTTTTACTCCTCTTTGACCTCCCAGTGGAGAATTGTGGATCTCTTTGAGGACCTGGTCTTGGATATTTCCCGGGGGAACCGCCAAGCAGTTGTGTCTGAAAAGTAGTCCCTGTCTCAGCTTGTAGTTGTGGTTTGGGTTGTTGGAAGTCATTTTGGTCACTATCTCTTGGATCATTGGCAAGTCTTTCTGAGCTGCCTTTATTTTATTTCCCAACATGGAGGTGGGTTGGGAGATGCCTAGGACTGTGAGTAAGAATTGATTAGGTCTAAGGACAGGTAAAGTGTTGAAATGGCTATACAAGTGATCCTCATTGTTGAGGTCTTCTATTCAACTAAGGGAATTGTGAGCGTCATTGGTGTGTCCTAGTATGTAACTGATTTTGAAGTCATAGGAAGATAATTACAGGGCCCGTCTAGCCAGGTGTTGATAAATCTTCCTTTTCTCTGCAAAGTAGAGAAGATTTCTGTGGTTGGAGTGGAAAATCACTGTATGTTTTACTTATTCTATATAGCATCTCTAGTGTTTGGGAGCCTTTACTATGACCATGAGTTCTTTTTTGTATAAATTGTAGCTGTGTTTGCAGTCCAGTAGTTTCTTAGATAAGTATAATATAGGGTGATATACTCCAGGCTCCTCATGAAGCAAAACTTCACCCAAGGAAAATTTGGATATATCTGACTCCAAAAATAATGAAGCTCAGGACCAGGTCTTCTCAGTACTGAGGAAGAGGTAAAAGCAGGCTTAAGAAGTTTAAAAGACCTCTTTGCCTCCTCCATTCATACTTAAGGGACACTTTTGGAAGTCAAAACTGTGATTTGTTCAGCTATCTTGGCAAAGCTGTTTATGAATTTTCAGCAGAAGTTAACCAGCCCCAGAAAATATCTTAGTTTGGATCTTTTGTTGGGAGCCTGACATTCCACTACTGCAGAGACTTTGGAAGGGGCAATGAAAAAGCCTCTCTTCAAGATAGTGTATCCCAGAAACTCTACTTAGGGTTTCAGGAACTCACTTCTTCTGCTTGAATTACAATTTGGCCTGGCTCAAAGTTTTTAGGGCTTATCCCAAACTGTGGAGGTGGGAAGTTTTTTCCTTGGAGTATACCAATATATAGTCCAGGTATGCTATTATACAGACATCTAGGAGGTTAATCAAAGTCTTGTTCATCAAGGCCTGGAAAGCCAAAGATGCATTGCAAAGTCCAAAAGGGATGACCAAGTACTTTTAGAGACCAAATACAGTCATAACAGCAGTCATCTATTTGTCCTCTAATGCAATCTGGACCTGGTTGTTTGAGTTGCAGAGATCCAGTTTTTAAAACACAAAGGCGTCTGTTAGTCTTTCTATGAGCTTTTTGACTGATTGAACAGAGTAGCAATTTTTGGCAGTGATGGTATCCAAGGAACTGTAGTCAACACATAGGTGTAAAGCTCTATCACCCTTCTTCACAAAGAAGATAGGCAAAAACAGGATGATTAGGATTGTTGTGTGTGCCCCTTGGCCACAAGTTTGTATATGTATTCCTTTAATACAACCCCCTGGGTGTTTGTGGTAAGGTAGACATTTTCCTACTTGGGTGTTTTCCCTGGTACTAGTTCAATCTTCAGATTTCTTGATCTGCGCTTGGGAAGAGCTTGTATGGAAGCTTTACTGAACACCTTGGCGTAGCTGTCCAGCATCTTCTCTAAGCTATGGGTGATCATTATGGGAATTTCTGTGCTTGTGGGCGTCAGGTTCCCCCTAGTGGCTCTGTACCAGTTTTTAATAGGCTAGAGATGTGAAATTAGTGGATATCCCAATTTATATTGCATCAGTATTCCTTCCACTATGGCATCCCTGATATAACTGGGAAGGCCAGGGTTTATAAGGATGAAAAAATTAGACCAAATCTTATCCCTCCAATCTCAATGATAGTAGGTTCCACCACACAATATATGAGTGGTGTACCTCTTTCAGCAAACCTAGAGGCTCCTCCAGGTTGTCACAAGTGACAAATTCCTGCTATCAATTAGCAAGGAAAAATCCCAAATCCAAAATTTGAACCCAGAGACCCTGCGGGCCACCAGCCCAGCTGCCCACGTTTTTTGGGCTCAAATCAGAAGTAGATTTAATTTCAGAGAAACCTCCAAAACCCACCAGCATAGCACCTTCTACAATGGAACCCTGCCCTCTGAAGAATCCTCTTATTCCAGCCAATAGGAGCATCAACCCAAGCAATATCCCTGTAATAACTTGGGCCGCCACCAATGGAGGGCTATAGGAATTTCCCCAAGAACAAGGGCTGCCAAATGATGAAAAATCCCATGTCTTAAAGAAGAAAATTGAGATTGCCCGTCCCAGCCCAGCCAATGATGAATTGTCTAAGTTGGATACCACTGAGGATTTCCAAACCCTGGTAAATGCTACCACCCAGCCCACAAGAATTTTTAAAAGTTTTCACAGTTTTGATGAGCATACTTATACCCAAGAGATTATGGGGAAATGCTCATTGCCATCCTTACACTAAAGTGTTGTGAGCCTTTGGTTCATGCAGGTTTTACCCTACATTCTTTTAGAACTTTTACATTTTACAATTTAATCTCCCCTGGTCTGTTCCTGCTTCCCATCAAGCCCAAGAAACCCTGGACCAGCTGCCCAAATTATTCCGTCCTCCAGGAGCTCCCTACAGCCTGGTTTATTTTACAGAGTATCCTCCAAACCCAGCCTATTTAGAATTAACCTTAGAGTAGATCCTAATTTACAATCCATAATTCTGTAACAGAGAAATAGAGCTTATTGGTTGTGAAGGAACTTGGATCACTGCGCCATCCTTGCTATTTTGCAATAAATATAATTACCTGCCTGTGTATTTGGTACCAATGACCCCTCCTTTGACCCAGCGGCCCAACTGCCCACAATAATCTGTTACTACTAGTTAATTCACCTTCACTCAGATATTTGGAGTCATGTACATCACCCTCACTGGCTTAATCAATTTTATGGTGCCCACCAGCGGACCCTGGGTCATCCTCAGGAAGTCACTATCCTACGTTATAAAGTTAGCCCCCCATCCTGTGATGGGCCCTTCCTTCTGGACCTGCAGGATGTCTGCCTGAAAGTTCTCAGGAACCTACTACACTATGGATCCCTGACACAGGTGTATCTTGTTGGCCTAGACTGGTCACCAAAAGGTGATTGATGAAGTTTCCATAGCTCCAGTGTCAAGTAGGGCAGTGGTCTTTACACTTCTGATGGCCAAGGGAATGATAATAGGCATATTAGAGTAAAGAGAATTTGGTGCTTTCTTACCCTCTTCCCCAGCTGCCATGAGGGTTTGGAGATTTGAAGGAGGTTTAAAAGAGTTGTGGTGTGTGTTGGGGCAATTTATCTCAGTATACCCTGAAAGGCCATAGTACATATTGAGACCTTGTGCTATACAGTGGGCTTTCTCTTTTCTTGACAGCATAAAGCCTAGGCTTGAGGATCACCACAAGTTGGGGTTTTGTCATCAGTGGAAGGACTATATACCTCAACTTGGACTGAATTGAGGAGAACTGGTTTCTTGGACAAGGCATTCTTGTATCAAAATTCCCAGGTTTGAATGTCTTTTATTACCTTTTCATAGGTCTCTGGGAACTTTTGGTGCAAGAGAAATTCTTTTACCTGAGGAGAGAGACCATCATAGTAGAGGTAACAAGACTTGTTGCCATCCAGATCAAAAGCCTCCTTAAGTTGAGAGAAATGTGTGGTGTAGTAGCCAATGGTTGAAGTTCTTTAATTTAAGGTGTATAGCTTGCAAAAATTATCATTAATATCCTCAGGAAAGCTAACTGAGTCTAGGATTTTTGGAGTGAAGTAGTTGAAATCATGCAAATTTTGGGCTCCTTAAGGTTGATGGCAGCAAGCTAGCCTTGCTGTTGTCAGGAAAGTTGATTAGCCATGTGGATTACCTTCTGGACATCTGTGGTGAATATTTTAAGTTCAGACTCAAACAAGTTATGTGAGAATAAAAGTAAGGTGAATATTGCCTGCTTTTCACTTGAGTGGATATTGGATTTATAAAGCTGGCTGAGAATCACATTCTGAACTTGATGGGTGGTTATAGGTTGAATAGTCTTTCCTCTAGATTGAAGAGACTGGAAACAGCAGAGGCAGGTATAGCATAATAAAAATAGGGCAGCCAGAAAGGTGAGGCAGATCAGGGTAAGGTAACCAAACATGGTTGATTGTGAGGCTTCTTGGGATAGCCCCAGTGGGAGTGCTATCATACTGTAACAACCCATTAAATATTATATTACTCTTGTAAGATACAGTATTAAGTTTGCTACTTGAAACCCAATCAAAGAGGTGATGATTGGGTATACTGTTAATACCTTTTAGGATGCCAATTTTTGGTGAGAACACTGTTTGAAACAGAAAGAGGGTAATGCCCATCATAAGATGGGAGCCAATTTGATAACATAGGATAAGGATTGATCAAGCAAGGACCAAAAATTTGTACCATGGAGCTCACCAAGCCTGTAGGAGTAATATAGAGTTCTTCAAACATCTTGGTGAAAGTTGCATCAGCAGATGTAACAATTTCTTATGGGTGTTTGGGCTGCAGGGTTGGAGGTGGGGTCATTGGGACCAGGTATTCCGGGCAGATAGTTATACTTATTGTGAGAATAACTTGGGAAGAATGGTGTATCACTTTCCTTCCTGGCTGATTGTTTCTGTGACTCTAGTTTTTACCAAGGGTTTGGCAAGGAGTATATTTTCTGAGATGAACTCATAATAGACTGGGCTTGAAGGTTACTCAGTGAAATGTACTGGTCTGAAGGGTGCTTCAGGTGGACATAATAAGCAGGAAAGGGGTCCATGGGGTTGTTGGTTGGAGTGACAGGGGCCTGTGAGCTTGTGAGGCTGGAGTAGAGATGATAGAATACTCAAACTATATAAGGTAGAATTTTTGTGAACCAAATATCCATTTAAACTTTATTATCATAATGATAATACCATCATTCTTAACATAGAAGGGCTTCTATACTATTAAAATCTGTGTCTCCAAAATTTGGGGGCTTTGGGCCCGCAATTATTCTTCCAATAGGGCTTTGGAATTTGGGAGAGGCTTCATAAGTGGTTGATTCTGGGTGGGCTGGTGTTAGAGAATAGAAGTAGTGATGCTCTATTTCTCTGTTTCTATTCCCTGTATCACACATCCTGTCCAAATACACCATTGATTTGGTGCTGGGGACTGATATCAACTGAAGCTTATTAGAGGGTTTGAGTTACAAGTTTAGGCTTAACCTCCTTTAGGCAAGCAGCTAGTTCTGCATAGTTCTGGGCCTTATATGGTGTGCATTCAACTGTGACCAATGCTCCATTAGGGGAAAATTCTTGACTTAATGAGCAGGTCATTGAACAGTCTTTAGACTTAAGCCCAAATAAATGCAGGCGGCTGGCCCCTTGGCCCATTTGTCTAGTGGGCCATATTTCTTAGGAACCAGGGTTCAATTATTAGATTTGACTTGTGCTCAATATTAGAATCAAAATGATATTCATGACACTCTTCCTTATGTGTTAATAAAGACTTTCTTGGCTCATATTCTCTCTTTTGGAATCATCAAAGGCTTTTCTTTTATCTTTTTCCTAGAACTAGTATCCCTGAGGATGTCACCCCAACCCAGTTGGTGCCTGGCTTTGATCCAGTACACACTTTGGTGACCTCTCAGGAGCAGGAGCGCCATATTTGGGCACAGAGAGATTCTAAATCATGACATCCAAGGCCAAACTGAATCAATAACAAGCTTGCCTTTCAGATACCCTCAAGAAAATAACCAATACCCTGTCTTTCAAGACCCTGGGGAAAGATGTTGAAATATATTTGATTACTCTCTCTTGAGAAACTATTTCTCTGGTAAATGATTTGATCAACAAGTAAGGTAGCTCTAAGCCTTTTGTCACACTAGGATCAACCGCTCAGGTTCCAAGAGAATCCAAACCTTCCAAAACCCCATGGCCGCAATGATCTAAATGAACAGCATGTGGCTTACCACGGTACTAAATAACATTCTTGTGATGGTCCACATGTTTGATGGTTTGCAGGCGGGGGTAATGTTGGCCAAGTAAAATTTTTGGTTGTTTGTTGCAGGTAGAGGCCTAGTAGGTAATAATGGCTACTAGTGGAAGGTAAGGCCTGGCTAGTAGGTAACAAAGGACTACTAGAGGCAAATGTTGTCCCCACCAAGCAGGAGATATTTGATTCTGTGGGCTAGAGGTCCTCACCCAGCAGGGAACTGTGGCTGCTAGGGGTGAGGAATGAGATAGATCAGCAGGGAGCTTTAGCTGCTTGGGGTGAGGAGTGGTCCAGACCTGGTGGGTAGTGTGTGCTGCTCAGGCTGGAGGATGTTTAGGCCCTGGCAGGTAATGATGGGCTGCCAGGGTAGAAGTGTATGCCAGCATGGTAGGGGACTGTGGCTACCAGGGCTGTAAGTTTTTGGACCCCTGGCGGGTAATGTGGGCTGCCAGGGAGGAGAGGAGCTCTGAGGGATCTATGTACCCTGATACACTTACAGGAGGTCTGTGAGCAAGCACTCTACCTAACGGACTGGTAGGGTGTCCTTGTTTATGCCCCTATGGGAGCTTTGGGGAGATCCCAAAGTGAGCATTGGAGGGCATGGATATTCTCAGGGGTGTCACCAGGGTGGTTGCTTAGGGAAGCAGATGAAGAACTTGGTGTGATCAGGCCTCTGGGAAGTAAAGCTGATTACTTTGCAACTGAAAGCTCAGACTTAATCACCTGGGTGAGTAAAGACAACTGCATAGACTTTGTTGATCTATGGTTGGATGGCCTAAGTGGTTGCCACTTGCAAGGGCCCAGTTAAGCGCCAGTTCAGTGTAGATTCATGCCTGGGTCTACAGTTTCTGTTAAAGGGGACTGAGATTGAGAACCAAGGTGGTTCATAGTGTGGGGTCAGTAGTGAAGACTAGTAAGACAGACTGTATGATCACAGTGAAGACTTGTTGAGGGACTGTTGGATCATGTTGAAGTGAAGGAATAGCTGATCATGATGCAGGATTAGCTGAGGGATTGGAAGATCATGATGCAGGAGCAGCTGAAGGACTGGTATAAGCTTTTTGTTGACGGGAAAGGGTTGTTTGCTAGACTGAAAAGGGCTGTTGATGAATGAGGAAGGACGGGGGGGTGAAGGACCAGAAGATGATGGTGCAGGACTATCTGAGGAACTGAAGGATGCCTGTTTTGGGACTCTTGGGAATGTAGATGTTTATAAGAAAGAAGCAGTAAAAGAATTAATGCTGCCAAAAGATATGATTTAAAGATGGAATTAATTATCATATAAATAAAAGAAAGAAAAGGAAGAAATAAGTTTCAGTGTTTGAACTGTTGATTTATTAGAAGCTGATTGAGTGAAATGATGCCAGAATAGTGGGCTAGTTAACGCTTTGGTGCACAAAGAGTTGTGGTTTTGAGTGGTTTTAGTAGTTGAAATTGATTTCCTAGTTGGATTGCAGTGGAACTTCAGAAATGGTCTAGTTTTGTGCTCTGCATTCATTGGTTGAGTTCTGGGAGGTTTTCTGATGAATATGATTGTTTGGAGGCCAAAAGCTTAAAGTATAAGCAAGAAAACAGTGAGTTGATACTTTAAGCTTTTAGGAAAGTAAGTATGTAAGCTTAAGCTTATTTATAGAAAAAAGTGAGTGGCAATGGTTTAACCTTTTGAAGAAAGTCATTCTGAAGGCGGAATTTTTGGGAAAAGGACACTATAAGAAGGAAGCTGGCTGGAAAGTTACAGGGTCTTTTGAGTTTCTGCTGAGAGGTTTTTGAAAGCCTTTTGATTGCCAGCAGGAGCTTGGTTGGACTGGATCAAGTTGATTACAAAGGCCACAAGGACTACAGAAGGAGATGAAGACCAAGATAAAGGTGCAGGAGCTTGAGATAAGGAGCTGGATCCTAATTGTGGTGCAGGAGTTTAAGTTTAAGGAGCAGAAGTCCAAGACTAAGGTGCAGATGCCTAAGACCAATTACAAGGAGTCCAAGATATTGTTGGAGGACTCCAAATACTGGCAAATCCATATTGTTTTCCTGACCCCCATGCCATATACCAGAAGGCTTCTAAATGGATCTTCCTTCTGAGAGTGAATAAAAGCCCATTTTGACCCCTATACATATTTCTGAGATACATTTATCCCTTAATAGAGAATAATAACCTCTTCCAGCCGGTCCCTGGCTATGACCCAGGACACACTTTGGGGACTGGTGGACAGGAACCCCACAATTCTTCTTCTCTAAAATAAAGATAGCATCCTCTTCTTCAATTTTCCCCTAATTGTGTATATCATACTCTAAAGAAGTATAACCACAGCATCAGAAAATATGTTGCCAAAGATAAAGTTGGTGTCAATTGTCCATCTTACTTTGGAGGGTCATGTACTATACTTTGATGCATCCCACTTCCCCTGAAAACTGGTTGAACTTGATTGCGGATTGAGTTGCTGCTGTGCTTCCAACTTGGTTCCAGGTTTAACCCACCACAGCTGGGTGGGGTTATCCTGGAACTACATGGCAAACATGAGTGAATCAAACAGCAATAAAAAATTTGTGCCAATTTTTAGATTTTTTATCCTGTCCCAAGTGGCAGGGTTTTGGGATATTGACTAATTAACTGATCCAACCAATCAACGCGGGCCAGCAGCAAAGTGTTCTTAGGAAGGGTATCAACAAAATAACGCTGGCCGCGGGATCAATGGATCAACAAATTCATGCCTTGCAACTCAATGGGTGAAACAAGCAATTGCTGCTCATTGATTAGTTTTTGTCTGCAAGCACCTCAATATGCACCACATAATGGCCACTATTTTAAAACTTTAATTATATCCTAGAACAGGAGGGCTGTCATATGGGCCGTCATCTGCATTACGTCTAGAAGAGTCCACCATGGACTGGGCCATCCAGACCAAACACTCTAAGATAAAAGGTTCTGAGCTTATTGTATTGGAGTAGCTCTGATTAGATACAGTATAGTGTAATAATCATCTCCACTAACTAGTAGCCAGTCAGGGCAGCAAACCCTGGAGCGTGGCCCAGGTAGACAGCTACTATGCTCAGGCCAAGGGATAGTTGTACAGCGCCAGAAAGAATACTGAGCTGTGGAAGTTGTTAAGCAAGCTCCCTTCATAAACCACACACCTAAGGTTGGGCCCCCTGCTGTGACACTCTAAAGCTACTTCACTCTCTACTTAGCGCTGTAAGCTAACTCAGAAATGCACAGGCAGGCAGGCAGGCCACCTTAAAGCCAGTCTATTAGAATGAAAGACTGATGATTCTGTACTGACTTGATGATTAATTCAAGTCCTATTTCCTTAATGTTACCCTCTTTATTAGTTTTATTAGTAGAGCAAAAGATCATACTGTTGCCATACAGTATTAATTTCAATAGCTAAATATAGAGACAACAACTATGAACCTATATCCAGAAGTAGGAAGAAATGTCCCAAATCCTCCAGGCCTTGGGCCTTGTCAGGCTTGCTACTTCTGATGACAACAAGTATTCCGGGCTGGAGAGTTTGCAAAAGCCATAGGTTCTCTGTACTTTCCTAATGTTAGAAGACTTAGGAGATCATCTGGCAAATGATAAAATACCACAGTCCACAGATTTCTGACACCAAGGATATACCTTTATAGTTTAAGATGTCCATTGTAAGGTTGAGTTGTTTCATATATCGATGCCCCCAGATACCTGTTAACTGTAGGCATATTTCATACTGGTACTTTGGATTTGTATAAGGTTGAGTACATTCTGTTTACAGATGGCTTGTTTTTTCCTCACGGCTGTGAAGACTACTGTATAAGATTGGGATCCAATCATTCTTGGCTTTGTCATTTGGGCTTAGTGCTAGCTGATGTGGCGTAAAGGATGATCATCTTTGAAAGACATGGTGCTTGGATATGGCTTTTATAGTGGAAGGCGATTGCTTTGGGTTTTTAATGCTACGCCTGATACTGAAGTTGATTAGATAAATATATTGTTTTGGTATGGGTTCGTTTTAGTTTTGATCGGGGTAAGTGGACATGCAAGTATATCTTTTTTGGATCGGTCTGCTTTAAAGGTAGGCTGGGTTCGTCAAACGATAAGGGAGGTGATGAGTTCTAGTTGCTTCTTAAGTTTAAAGGGGGTGTTTTGGAGTGGTTCATAAGGGATGATTGATCGGAAAGTTATTTAAAATCTACATCAGGCGTGGGAATCTATTGCAATCGCTTAATCAGGGACCTACCATTCTATTTGCTGTGCGGCTGGATGTTGACGTTTGAGGTGACACCCAACCACACTTTGTATAAATTCTTAAACCATAAACAAAAGGTGGATTGTGCGAAATCGAAATCTGTGATTAGAGCCAAGGAAGTTCGCTTCAATATACCAATAAATGCTATTCCAAAATATTTAAAGGGCATGGCTACTCTCCACAATCCTAGTATGAGCTTACCAGATTCAGCCAAGTAATTCAGTATTCTCGAATCAAACAAGTAGATGTATGAGTAGGGATGCTTCGGCTCAGCCCCGGCTGTCTTCCGGCTCTGGATCGCTCTACCCAAGACGGAATCACAAAATATTTAAATAGTTTCAAATAAACTTTTATGGGGAGTGACTAAGAGCCAGAAACTGGCCACGGTTGCCGGGCTTGGCCAAAGGAGCCCTATGCATGAGCCAAAAACTTAACTGGTTAGAGGACAAGGTAAGACTTAAATTCTGCCCAAGTAAGAACCTTAGGCTGTAAAACACTAAATCCAAAGAAGCAAGGTGGAACTGATGCTTCGAACCCTAACGACGCACCTTGATGCAGCTAAAGGGAAGCTTCGCGATCTATTCTATCAGCATGGGAAGTTATGTGCTACACATCCTTTAGTAGTCCTATCTCTAGCATTTACGTTTATTAATACTTGTTCTGCCCCTGCCATCTGGGCCTATTTTTACAACCCATCTTCTATTGAAAGGTTTTGGGAATTCGGTGGAAGCGCTGCTCCATTAAGCCCAGACTTTATACCCCCTGTCGGTAGCAACCTCATCGCCATTGAGCAAATCGTCATTGAAACTTCTCTCGATAGTGAGTTAAAAACCGCGAAAGTTCTGGATCCTGGTTCGTTGAATATTCAAACTCTTAAATTAGCATATAACATCCAGCGAGCTCTTTTGAAGTCTCAAGCAGTTTTAGAACAGAATAAACGTTTTACTCTTAAGGATATATGCTTACAAATCACCCCTGATGAAGAGTGTCTTGTTTATTCCCCCTTAGAGTTTTGGAACAATCAACTTGAGCTTCTTGAAGAGGATGATCTATCTAAAAAAGTTTCAAACTGGGTCGTTAATAGCACGATGGGGTTTTCGATTCCCGCCTGGTCCGTCTTTAGTGGGATTCAGCAGGGCCAGGACTCCAAAGCATTTTGTGGCGCCGCTTCGCTCCAGCTGACTTATTTCTTAAAGTCACATTCACACTTACCGGACAACGGCTCCCATCTTGTTTGGGAAGATCTTTGGCAGAAAGTATCCCACGATTTCGAGCCACTCCTGGGAGAAAGTGAGGAACTGAAGCTGATTTCAACCTCTGAGGATCCAACTCGGCCTCAAGCTACACTCCTCGAGGTAAATTTCAGTTCCTATAAATTTTCAAGCCATAGCTCGGTGTATTGACTTTCTTCAGTTCACTTTCCCGAGGTTTCGTTTTTCGGCCGAGGTTTTCATTATTTCTTTGGGGTACCTCAGTGGTGTAATTTACATGTTTTTTTCAATGAGCCGCTTCCAGCTTGTCAAATCCAAGTTCTGGCTTGGCTTTGCTGCAGTGTTGATCCTAAACGTCTCCATTCTTATGGCCTTTGGAATCTGTTTATTTTTCGGCTCTGAGCTTTCGTCGATCCCCTGGAAGGTAGTCCCCTTTCTCATCGTTGCAGTTGGGTCAGAAAACGTTCTACGGATAACCCAGGCTGTCGTTTCTACTTCTCTAGACCTCCCTGTACGAGAAAGGGTTGGAGAAGGAGTTCGTAATTGTAGCCTTGGCATCACATGCTATCTCGGTATCGAGTTGTCAGTTCTCACTGCCTCATACTTTAGTCCAAACCCCACCCTGAGTGAATTTGGGATCTTTGGGGCACTTGCGGTTGTGATCGACTACTTCTTACAGTTGACTTTTTTTGTCGCTGTGCTATCCATCGATATTCGGCGCCTAGAATTATCTGATCTTCAAGAGCTAAAGGATCACTCTTGCTCAGAGACTAAGAAAAATCAGAAAAGTACCTCGGGATTCCGATGAAAGTCTGCTACTGGCAAAAGTTTGGGAATCCATGGCTAGCCAAATTGAGAAAATGAAGACCTATTCCTTTTTTAAATTTGCAATGGTACATTGGTCAGCAGTATCGATCACTAACCTGTTTAGCTTGGAACAAGTCTATTCTCGGCCGTCTTCATTTCCCGGCAATTGCGTCAAACAGCTGTTTTCTCTTATCCCCAGGGACTCCACCTTTCTGGAATCGATTTTCCTTATCAAACCCACCTCGATGAAAAATTCTGGGAGCTGATCAATCCCGACATGTCTCAGCTATATCTGGAAGTCCGCCCAGCCAGGCGCTTGATACTTACTTGGTCACCCTCTCTAGACAAATTAGCAGCGCTCAGCCAGCTCAGCCAGCCTAACAAGGAGGCTGTGCGGAAGCCAACTTTCCTGACACTCCTTCTTTTGCTAACTACTGGTGCATGCATCACCATGTACTTGAACATCCTATCCAAAGGCCAACACAAGGAAAAGGCACGATGGCAAAGCCTTGATCCAAGAAAAAGCATCCGTATCTTCAAAGAATTCTGGGCCGACGTTTATCTCTTGGAGAGCAATGGACAAGAACTAGTGGCTGCACTTAGCCTCAATGGCGAGCTTGTTGTGTGGAACTATCACATCAACAGAGTTTGGCGGCAATCTCCGGGAGAGAAAAGACAGCGGATTACTTCTCTGGCTGTATCGACTCATTCCTGGCTGGCTATAGGGAATTCTGACGGCTCTGTTGACTTTGAATCACTCGAGGACTCATCCCGAAATCTCAAGCTAGATTCGCTGGTTACACCTGGAGCTGCAATGATTTCTCGGCTAATCTTTCTCCCCAAGAATCAAAACATCCTTGCTATTCTTGCAGGCCAAAGGCTTTTCCTTTACGACATCAAGTGCCAGACAATGTTGTTCTCGTCTAAAGCCCATTTAAGCATCACTTACATCCATGCGCTGCCGCAGGCGGTTTTTGCTGGCTATGGCACTGGCGAAGTTCTGGCCATCTCTCTTGATATCGATGCAGATGGAAGCATCCAGCTGACATCGAATGTCATCATCACCTCGGTTGGACTGCCTGTTACCTTTCTGGATGCAGTTGATTTGGATGGTCGCTTTAGGGCTATCCTGGTGGGGTTTAAAAATAGCGATTGTGAAGTTCGCATGCTGAGTGACATCAATGATCTCAGTTGTAATCTTACGCTCTCTGCTCCTGGGGATGCAGGCGATATCATTGGGCTACGGTTGATAGCTGCATCGGATGGGTTTGTCGCCACCGTTTCCTTCGCCACAAAGTCTCAGATCACACATGTTTCGCATCGCAATGCCTCCGGGATCTCTCCGCCGATTTCCCCAGGGAACTTTTTCCTAAAGACAACTTCCTCAGCCGGAGTCCCTAGCACAGGGTGTCCCTTTACTTTTACGCACAAAGACACTCTTATAGGTCTCTCTCGCAATTCACATCAGTGGGAGCTGTGGGGAGTTTCTCTGTCTCGTGGCTCTCTAGAAGATGCTGTTGAAAACCGGCTTGGCTATTCTCTTGTATTTGATCCGCTGGTTTGCCCAGCCCCCGATGAATCGTCCGAGGAGCCTAAATCAGACAAGGTTCGGCCATGGGTCCCATTTGGGTTTGTTTCTCTGCCGTTTGTACCGTTAAGTGAAAACCGAGGGCTAGGCATCGCACTTGGTAATTACATCTTCTGTATTAATCCACAGCTGTTGCTCTCATCCCAAGAGGATTGATCCCTTATCGATCTATCATTTATCCACACTCTTACACAACCAATGCATCAACTATTAGAGTCCAAACGAGCCCCTTTGCATAAGCTGGGCCATTTCAAAGCTCAGCCATCAACTATAATTCCCTAGTAGGGCTCAACAAAGACCAAAGATGCCAAGCCTAAATTTAGCGGGAGACTGGCTATGGTGTTAAGTCTGCTCAACTATACATAGTAGTTGGAATTAATGCTGTTCTCAATTCACTCTTGCAAAGCTTGCCTTTACCAATTTTGTGTAGCATAAATAAAAGATAATATCAAAAACCAAGACGTCATTTTTAGTGTTTGCTTATGCTGGGAGCCTACTACCACAGCCGACGTGATATACAACCACTAGTCTACTCTAGTAGTCCCTACCCTTAGGATCTGCTTTTAAGTTTTCTGCTTTGATGGGCCTACTTTATTATCTCATTAAGCCACATATGTCTTCAACACTGTGACAGTTAGATTTGCAAATCAGAACCTTCTTATATCCCCTAATCCAAACATAATCTAGATACCAATGCTCCAACAATCAACCATCCAAGCCTAACATGTCTACTTAAGTCAATCAAAGAAACATTTGACTTCTTTTGAAGCATACTTTAGCGCTGGGAGATTATTTGCTCGCCATCGGTTGGAATGGAAAATAAAATGAACAAAGTGGTGTACCATATAGTCTATCAGTGCAGTGAACAGATGGATGATATAGGGTGGTAAAGGAGTAGCTGATCTCTCTGTTTAGAAGGTGTATATCAGATTTTTTATGATAAGTACCTTGCTCCCATATATGATCAGCATCTTAGGGGCTTAATTTACCCACAACATCTTTGTCTATGAAGCACCAGATTTTGTTTCCAGTATGCTGTTTGATACCCTGGAAACCTGTTCATCAAGCGGCACATTCTACTACTGTTACGATCTTGTGCTTATCTGTTCTCCTAGCTTCAAGCCCACCATCTCTAGAACCCAGATATTGGAAGACCATCCAGCAGGATAGGTACACCAGCTTTGGCTGATCTTCTGGCATGAAGGTTTCCTTGCACATCTTGGTTTTCTTCAAGAGCTCAAAAGGTTTCCTATAAAGGTCAGCCACCACTAACCAGCCCTCTGTATCTCAGATAGGTTGCGCTCTGGACATGTCTCGGGCCCATGCCATAGTAGAGGATAGCATATCTTTGAGATATGGATATTTAGAGGAGACCAGCGCTGCTGGGGCTTTATAGCATGTGATATCCCAGCAGTTCTCTAACCGGTTGAGGTAAACAGAAATGATCCATTTAACGACAGATCGGTTCAGCCACACAACAGATCTCAACTGGAGCATGCTGAAGGTCAATCTACCCAACAAAAGCTCTATCTATCTAGGTCCGGATTATGAGAATAGTCAAATTCACAAGAAATTAAAACAAATGCAGAATCCTGAATAGAGACTGCAAACAAAAGTAATACGTATCCAAACCAAACATAAATCAGCCACATTCTTAAGCCAGCTACATCAAACGTGATATTGACCATGCAAAAAAGGATACGATCAGAGAACGAAATTGGTTCAGTCATAAAGATGATACTTTCAGACACAAAGTGACTCATCTTCTGACAAACTTGATCATTTTGGGGACTCAAGATAGAAATAGTTCCTTTCAAGAGCAAATCCATCCAGGGAACTACCGTAAATTCAGAACCTGAAGGTAGAACTGGGGGATTGTCAGATCCTTGGTCCAGATTTTGGATCCCATCTGCGGTCAGGCTTTTTTTGATTAAATTGGATCTGTTGGATTTCTAACTGAATGGTTCAAACTGCGGGATCTCCTAGACACTCTGCAGATCTCAAGCCGCGCTGCATGCTTCAAGCAGACAGAAAAATTGACTGGGTCTGATCTGAACATTTCAAATCCACCAACCATTTTCATTAGGTTTACTATGTTTTTTGGAATTGCGGGATTGTCAAATCCAAGAACCTGATTTCAAATCACTTTTGAATGCCACTAGTAAACTCACATAATAATTGTGGGAACTGGAATCCAAATTAAAAGTACAGTAAGCACTCTAGGAAACATTACCCCAAATTGAGAAGCTCCCCTATGACTAAAATCAAATGAAAAATATAATCTTGATAGCCATGTTTAGACATAAAAATTGATTATACTTTAAAATCATCCAAAACTGGAAAGTATACAATATTATACACTTCAAATCACGGATATAGAAATTCTGTTACTATTCAAGGCTAAATCAAGAGAAAACAACTACCCACAACCAACCTTAAAATCTAAATAAATACATGTTTAATCTAGGATCTATTTTTTATTTTGTTTTTATGGACAGGCTATCCCATTCCCAACCAGCTCCTGCACCAGCCAGCGGGGCAGCCCGTCCACAAGGGTGTTCCAGAGGGTCCAAGAATAGACCTAGAACACAACTCAAGGGGAGCAATGCCATCACACAGGCCTCCCAAAGTGTTAGCGCCAGCCAACCACCTCCCGCATCCCAAGCCAGAACTACCAGCTTGAATCCCAGACAGAAGCCACTCTCAAGGCCTGCCCCCAAAGTCTTCCATACCAAGGCCATCAGGAACAATGAGGTTACATACACCTTCACTGTTTATCCAGCCGTAACATGACCCCGCACTCTGGATCCCAGGGTTGCCAGTCCATGTCACAGAGTATTTGATACTTCATATGGGCCATTGGCCACCGCTAAAGTGCCATCTCCACATATGGTGTGTTTCACAATTGATGGCGCCACTGCAAGCAAGAGCTATCCTATTGTCTACATGAAGGTCCCTATCACATGTGCTGAGACCAATAGCTTGGATGCTGTGCTGATCACTAAGAGCAGGTATCAGTTGTCAGATAGTGAGCGTGGAGCTCTCCTCAATCGCTTAAACAGAGGGATGTCTATTTGGGATATTGTGTCCCAATTTGGTATCACAGCAAGATATATCAACCGAGTCAACACCCCACTTGGCAACACTGGCCGGATTGCAAAATCTACACCAGCCACACTACAGCCAAGACTCCTGCAGCCTGTGCATATTGACGCAACCAGACAGTGGGTAGCCAAAGATTGCCACCTGGATTTGCTCTCAGTCCAATAAATTCTGGCTACAGAGGTTGGTCTTTCTGTTTCTAAAGCATGTGTATTCAAAACCATGATTGATTTGGGCTTCTCGTGAAAAGTATTGGGTGCTTCTCCATACAGCAGAAAGAGGATTGAGGATTGGTGTAAAGTTACTCCCCTAGGGCTCCACTTCAATCTGCACTAAATGCTTGGGGATCTCAACCAAATTGTGTTTGGATATTTATCCAAAAAGTTACTGAGAAAGCCCAAGAAAGGCCCTCACATTATTACTTGTGAATTATTCTGAAGACGCCTCCACCTAACCCACCCAAGAGACATCCCTGGTTAAATATCATGTGCAAGAGCGGTTGGATGCAGTGTTGTGTGCCTCCAAGATAAGTTTATCAATCTTAGTTGGGTCAGCTTCCCTTTGGATTCTGTCCATTCAAAAAGATTCTAGCTTTTTCTGCCCCAGTAATTGCTCTCATAACTCCCTGTATCATTGGTTGAATCACTTTGAGCCATTCTGCTCCACTCCAACCTCATTCCCTCTCTTAAATGAAGGCAGGAGTTGGGAAAGGCCTTGCTTCGTTATTCTGGGACAGGAAGATGTTCCGGCAATTATTTTTCCCCCAACTGATTTTTAGTCAAACTTGATCCATCTATAATTTTCTTCATAAGTGCTTTTTTAACACTACAATAAATCAAGAATTTAAATATAATCTATTTAAAAATAAAGGCTAGGCTTCACACAACTAGTTGTTGTTAATCATATGTTTTTGTATTTAAGGGTCTTAATTTTAGATCTTTACCTTTTTGAAAGCTGATTTAATTAAAGTTTACTGCTAGAAAATAAACCAAGAACATTAAAAATTTCAAGTGATAACTTTTATAGAAAAGATCTCTCTATTTTGTATCGTTTATTTTTTCAAAGTAAAAGAGTTGCATATGGATACATTTATAGTTGGATCAAGTCTGACTGAAAATCCGTCCCCAGAAAAATGATTGACAGAGAATCTTCCTGCCCCCTCACTCTCTAGTCTAATAAAGCTTGAAATTTGTTAGTAAATTTGGCCATTTTGGTCTTCCTGTTGTACTGGGTTTTGGTTGATTCTTCCTCCCTTTAGTCTCACTGGGATTGTTGATGGCTGTCAGGGATCTAGTCTTGGGCGGCCGGCCCATTGTTTTCAGGGGTAACTCGGGCCAGGTTTTTTGCGGGCAATGCTCACCACAAGAGGGGAGCTAACTTTAAAAGGTATGAGGCAGACTTCCCCACCCAAGACCATGGGCCGGCAGCCGGGATTATAGTGTCAATCACCCCTGTGAGGGTGATGTACACAATCCCAAACAGCTTGCCAGAATGGTTGGTTGGGAGGTCAGGCAAAGAAGCGGGCATAGGTTTTGGGGTCACAGGCGGTTTCATGGACAGGTTGTAAGCAGGGATACAGTTGAATTTCCCTCTGAACAACTTGGGTGTTGAAAATATCCACGGGCCTTGTCGGTTGTATCTAACTGCGGATTTTATGCGGGCCAGGGGATCAAGTTTGAGTATCTTTTCCGGGGTGTATTCTTTGTATTCAGACTTCAGAGGGTAGTCAGTAAAGTGGACGGGTCCAAAGAGTACACCAGGAGGACAGAAAACAGCGGGCAGTGGGGCAGGCGGGCCAGGAGATCTTGAACTGAATTGGCAGACAGCAAATACAAAATAAGGTAATAGCTGTATAAGCCAAATTAACATAACCCTTATTCAAAAATGGCAATAAGTTTGGAGCGCGGGGTCTTTGGGTCTATATAGTACCCCACCTCCAAACTTAACATTTTCCATGGGGGGTTCATCAAGGTATTGGGAAGGGCAGGGCTGGGGAAATGGGTGCTTGGGTCCAAAGGCGGCAAAATGGCACTCAGCCCGGGAGTTCTTTCATTGGTCAAGAATCTCAATTTGGCTACCTGATTATCTTGCTTTAGTGTCAAGGTCATGGGACCGGACCGCAGGGCCGTGCCCGTGCCTCTTTCCTGGGTTGGCTCTTGATTGGTTGCTGGTGTAGACTTCAAGTTTATGAAGCTAATAGTTGCCAAATCAGTACCTCCATTAGGCGCTGTGATTAATCCTCCATTTGGTGTGATGATTTCTTTGGTTTGGCTCTTTTTACCGCATGGGTCAACCTTCTCAAATTCAGCTTGTGGGGACTTGATCCCAGAAAAACGCAGGTGGGCGGTCCAGAGGCCCAGCGGCCCAAAGGAAACCAGGGCTGGGGTTCAATTCCTGCTCCCGGGCCCAGGTTTCCAGAAAGGAAGAATTGTCAATCCTGACAATGGCAAGTTTTTGGTTGTTACTAAAATAATGACTTTATTCATGGTTGAGAGCAAGGTTCTATTTTTTGTTAATTTGCCCTCCCAATTCCCACAATTAGTGCATCTACACTAAAACCTATCTGGCCTAAAGCAGACTGGGAATATCCTGTTCATCTACATAGATGAATCTTTGTTTTCATCCTCACTCAGAGTTATTCATGAGTGGGGCAAGAAGGGGTCAAAGAATGATGTAGCACGTTGTGCAACTATCAGGTCCCAAACATATTCTATGGTAGCGCTTCTTGGTCCATGTGATTTAGATCAGTATCAGATGATTAAGGGTTATCACAATAGCATAACCTTCCTTGATTTTCTCCAAAGTGACAAGGAATACTTGGGGATCAATTATTGTGACCCAACCAACATTTTTGTGCTTGGTAATGCCGGGCTCCCCAAAGTGTGTTTGGTTGTGTCAGAGTTTCTTTCAATTGATAAAAACAGCCAACCCTCCTGCCACTGCCTCTCTGTATGTTCAATGAGACTCCTCTTCCTCCCATAATATTCTCCTTTTCTTAATCCAATCAAGGAAGTGATTGATTGGATCAAGAATAAAGTGAGAAAGGTCTCTCACAGGATATGTAATGTATCTTCAATATTCTTGAAGTTGGGCAATTCTCAATGCCATCTGACGTGATGGTGGCTTTCTACAAGCACTCTGAGCCCTTCATCTCCAAAGCCCTTGCTTATGAGCCAATCAAATAAAGAGGGTTGTCCAGTTTCAGTTAAGCTTTTTATTTTACATGTTTTTTTAATAAGTATAACTAAATCACAGCTCCTATCTTTAGTATATAATAAATTTTTACTTTTGGAACATAGTTCAAGTATAGAAAACTTTTAATTTTGATCAGATATATAATTTATTTTAAAAGATAGATACAATAATTATAGTATAATACAGTAAGTATAGGTGTTAAATTCTCTGATATAAAATAAGTAAAAACATATATTTAAAGATAAATAACATTAATTTTATTTCATTTTAAGACAAAATCTTTATTGTTATGATGCATGATGTCTTTTAAGACCACATATATGAATCTGTTTGCCATCAACAAATACATATTGTTTTAGTACCACCTGATATGAACTCCAATTGTCAAAACAGAAGGCTCAATCCGCCAGCAAAGTTCCGAGTAAGCGGGTTTGTGACATGCAACCTGATTATCCAGTCACTCAAAGCCAAACTAGGAAGTCAACTTGAATTGCCAAATCTAACAACATGAGAATAAGATGATCCCTTACGGTGGACACCTTGTTTTGGCGCTTGACTTGTTACCAGGATCAAGCCACCCCCTTCACCATCCAGCCGTGTGATCAACACAATCATGTTCCTCTTGTCCTTGATTCACAATAGCTATATAAGCACTATCTCTCAATAAAGATTATTATCTAGTTTCTACATATTTTCCTCTTGTATCTCTGCTAAAACAGCAAGGTTACAACACAATGATTTCACCTATTTTTTAATAATTGTTACCTAGGAAGCAATTAAAGATTGGCTCAAGCTATTTAGCAAACCATATCCAAAAGAAAACAAATTCAAATTCTAAACAATTTTATGCCCAAAACATATAATTTTTTTGAAAGTCTTCTTTGGTTAAAACTGAGTTTTGTTTTACTTGAATATTCAGTATCAGAACCCAGAGTTGATGTATACAATTAAAATAAGCAACTTTCAAAACATATAACTTTATATGAGTAGTGTTTGTGTTTATGCACATATTGTTTTATTTCTATCTAACTTATTTAATGTTGATTTACCAATTTAAATTAAAAAACAAAGTTGCAAGAGAAGAAATTTTTATTATGGGAAATGCAATTGTGCAAAGGGATTTATTCATGAGAATTATACTGCAGCATGTTATTTTTCTGCAAAGGATTGTAATTGCAATCATGTGCTCTTCTGGATGTGGTGGATTATTCTTGAGCAAATTACTAATAGAGTGATGCTCATCACACCAGTGGTGGCTGAATGGCGTATAAATGGCAAGGGGGAAAGGGGATTTATAAGCAAGTTCTTCTTGGAGGAGATGAAGTATCCATAAATCAACACTAGTGAAAAGCAATTGTAGAGGACATACTCTAATGTTTAGTATCCCTGTGGTGTCTTCAGTTTCTCAGGTGCAAGGCAGCACACATTGAATTGTGGCAGAACGTCTTTGAGTTTCTTGACGTTTGATTTCATCATAAAATGTAACAAAATTCCTAAATAAACTGTGATGTAGATTATTTGTGATGTATGAAGCTCTGAAAACATAAATAACCTTTTGTGTGTTATTACTCATCTATTTTTATATCATGTATTTGAAATTTAGAAAATCAAACCGTCCAGGGCTCAGCTGGTGTTGACTGCCCATGATTCACTAAAAAAATTATTAAAGGCTTCATTTTATTCACAAGGATTACATCCCAACTTTATTTGATATTGATTTGATAAATTTATTTCCTATTTAAAATTCTATTTGTTGGTGTCTTATTCATATGAATTCATATTTAAAAAAGGAAATCTTCCAATGCACCCAAAAATATATTCATCGTAATTTATTTTGAAGTTCCTTTGAACTTCATTGATTTCCTTGAAATTGATCATTCTTCATATTTCATATGCATTATTCACCCAAGTTGGACACCCCACTGGTGCTTCATATTCTTTTCTTATTGGTTCCTTCTTTGAGAATTCCTTCATATTTATTTCAATAATTTGATTGATTTTTGTGGGTCTCTTTTGAATCACTGGGGCTATCATATATGATAGACCCTATATACACTACTTGGGGTGTATGCCACTACTTCAACAACATCCTCCCTATTTAGCAATTTAACTTTAAAAAAGTTATTAAAGCATAAAAAACTTACTTGTTCTTCCCCCTGTGGCCCCTTCAGCCACAGGCGTCCCTCCAGTGTATTTCATCAATATTGGGTGTTATTCTCTTATCTTTCTTGCTTTGATCCTTTTTTCCTTTCTTGTCATTCCTGTTCCTTCTTGAATTCCTTCATTTGATAAATCTTTATTTTTTCTTGAGGTGCTTCTGCTTCTTGTTCTTGATATTTTTTTTGAGTTTCTTCTTCAATTATTTCTGTTTCCATTTTGAGGTTTTCCTTATTTCAATTCACATTTCCTCCTTTTATTTTTCTTTCATTTTCATTCAGTTCATTTCTTTCATTTGATGTTTCACTCTGTGAACTTTCATTTCCTCAAATTAATTTGATCTTTCTTTTATTTGTTTCATTGGCACTTTGCCAGAACTTTTCAGAATTATATAGAGTATTTTTGAAATTTAAAAATTCTAAATTTTCCCCTGTAGATTCAGAAAATCTTCCTTGTTTTGATCATTAATTATTGTTCCTAAGTTATTTTGTGCAACTTCATTTTCTTGTACTATTGATCTTCCCTCACTTCCCATTTGACTTGTGACTATTTCGCTGGTTGTTTTTAAGATCTATAATCTTATGTGTAATAGCCTCTAATTTGTTGTCAAGTGAGTAGATATTAGGCATGTTGATTTCATTCCCTCCACAAATAAAGCCTTTATATCACAACCATTAACTCAAAATCAGTAAATTGTTGGTATTGAATTCTTTTTATCAACTATTATTGCCAATACTAAAAATAACTTTCATATATACAAAAATTAGCATCATATAGCATGGATATTAAAAAATTGTATTAAATTAGCCATCTGATTTAATACATGTAAATTATTTTATTTGCCATTTAATCTCTTTTTATTTAATAAACACTATCATTTTATTACCATATCATAGTGAACTGTGAATGTTTTATTGTACAGTAACTATAATAGGTCTTATTGCTAGCCATCCCAACTCTGAATTATGTGCATATCTCAATGCATTTTTTTAATAAAAATCATTCTAAAGTTGGTACTGTAGATTCAGAACCTGTTGGGAAAATGCAGGATTGTCAAATTCTTTTGCATGAACTCACCAACTTAATGGAGTAATTTTCATCCCAGAACAACTTACTTTTTATATAAAAAGATGGAAAATATTCCAGTAAGTTGGTGAGTTTATGCAAAAGAATTTGACAATCCTGCATTTTTCCCAACAGGTTCTGAATCTACAGTATTTTTCATTATGATTTTACAATTGGACTGTGTTCATATTAGGGTGCATTAACACTTTTTAAAGATGTTGATAAAGATTGTATTTTAAAGCTTGTATATTTTCCTATTGATAATGATTATGTAAAATCAAAGTATAATTTTGTGATTGATATTAATATAATAGATTAATCAATCATAGTTTATGGTCATTAATTGGTTAATCTATTATTTTTATCAATCACAATGTTCTACTTTAATTTTACATAATTATTACTAATAGGTAAATATACAAGCTTTAAAATACAATCTTGATCAACATCTGTAAAAAGTGCTAATGGCTCCCTAATATAAATACAGTCTATTTATATAAATTAGAACAAAAAAGGCAACATTTACAATGAATTTTATTATACAAAATGCATTAAATTATGCATTTAATATCTAAATATCAGGATTTAACACATACCTGCAATATTCTAATATAACATTTACATTTGTGGTGCTTAATTTATTATTGATAATGAAAAATATTCATGCAAATATTTTGTGTTACCACATCAAATGTACAACATTGTATTACTTATGGGGAAAGTCAATAATTTAAAAATAATATAGTAGTAATTGTGAATTGGAAGATTTAATATCAACTTTAATAAGTTGTCAAAAAGAAAGGCTTTATTTTACTCATCAAGGGACAAGTGTGAGAGGGAATGGGCAGAAGGTATATTACCATCATCTTTGCCTGTATAAGTGATGGTGTCAGATGTATTGGGGAGGAATTGGGTGATGGGTTGGAAGGCTGTTGGCTTGGTCTTGGTGGGGGGTTGGAGAGTCAGAGATGATTGACTGGGAAGACGCAACAAGAGCCAATTGCTTCAATTGCTCAAATTATTTTTCTGTTGCATAGGCAGACTTGACATAACAAATAGTATGAGTGAGGGGAAAGTAGGGGTCATTTCTTGACTTACCACTATCACTTGCATAGAAGATGATAAGATCAGACAAGTCTTGGACAAAGATGGATGGGAAAAGCTCAAACTCTTTCTTGAATTGGGTGCACAGTTCATTATAGGTGGCAGGCTTTGAGTGCCTGAGTGCAGAGCAAGTGCTGTATAAACACTCATTAGCAAGCTATATGTTAGTGTAGTTGGTGGAGTAGGTCCAGCAGGTATGCCCTGCAGCTGCAATTTCTTTGACAGCCCATTCATGCTGCTCCATCTCAGCACTCATTACAACTGTGTGCACAGCTTTTTGAGTAGCTTTCTCTGCTAGCATGGCCTTGAGCTCTTTCTGGTAGGCATATCTATTAAAAGCGTTTTTGGATACAGAGTAATAATTCACTCTCACTGGGTAAACAGCCAACAAAACTCTAGCAGATATCTACAAAATTGGTTTGTGTTTTTACACATCAGATTTATATGCCTTTCTTTTAAGTCCTGGATGCTTTTAGAAATCTTTGCCTACAGTAGGAAAATAATATAATTATAGGATCTCATTGCTCACCCTTTTATGAAATTGATAATGATTGGATTTTACAGGTTGATATCTACCTATTTTGACTTATAAATAACTCAATTGCTCACAATTCTTGTGGTAATCATGGCTTCATGCATCTAGAAATTAGCTGTTCTTTTTTAGTAAAGATCCCATGGATACCTAGTTAGAGACAAACTTGGACAAGGGGCATTCTATGATCACGCTTAATAATAGTCATCATGAGGTAGTGTGTCATGTTCTTTTTGGACAAAGTGTGAGAACTAGTTTGTGTCTTTGCGGGGGGCATAGTTGGAATAGGCTTTCAGGGCTGAGTCAACAGTTGATTTTGAAAATCCCATTGTGATGCCCTTTTTCTAAGGGGCATGAGCATCCCTTGTTTTTTATCATTTTCTGAGCAATCTTATGGGTGATAATATTTTCTCTGTGTGTTTAAGGTAAATTGGCTGAAGGAGGTACATGTCTTCATTTGAAGCTGAATACTGCTATCTCTGGTTATTATATGATTTTCAATTCTTTGAGTGTTCATTTTGCTTGATTTGCTACTTTCTGGTGCCAGTGTCACAACT